>RJWJ010005249.1:0-69687 GCA_004363605.1 Indri indri | reverse complement strand
GTGTTAGCTATTTTGTTTATTTAGGAATAATTTAAAATGTAAAAGAATAATATTCCAGACTAAAAGAATTATAAATGCAAAGTCCTTAGAGACAGTAACAAGCTGGTGTGTTTCAAGAACAGCAAGAAGGTCACCGTGGTAGGAATATGAGGACGGCGTAATCACGTATAAGATGAGTGGGAGATTCATACAGGGCTTTCTAGGCTAAAGGGAGTTTGTGTTTTATTCTAAATGTATCAAAGATCCATTGAAAAATTTTGAGATAGAAGGGTGATATGATCTGATTTATAATTTTGATGAATCCATACGGCTGCTTCATGGAAAGTGAGATGTCCCGTGTGATGGAGGGTACAAGAATGGTCATAGAAAGAACATTTTAAGAAACCGTTGCAGTAAACAAATGTGAAATAACGGTGGCTTAGACTATTAGTGGAGGCGGTGAGAGGTGAACATATTAGGAATATATTTTAAAGATAGAGCTGACAGGTCTTAGAGATATGTTTAGATATGAGAAATGAGGGAACAAGGAGAATCAAGAATGATTTGAAGCACTGAGTTGATGCCACTGGGAAGGTGGTAGTGCCATTTCCTGAGACTGGCTCCCCACGAAGAATCTTAATCCAGGTAGGTAGAATGAGTTAGCTGTTCTCCAGCTCTAGAAGCTGTTTCTGCTTCTAGAACTTGCATTTGTAGTGAGTCCCCAGCCTCCCAAATACAACTTTTCTCTGCATGTATCCCAGAATAAGAAAAAAATTGTTGGAGCCAGACCTACATAAGCTTTCAGCAAAGGGAGAATAATTCTTTCTAGGATCTGAGATAATGAGAAAATAAGTAAAGGCATGCCTTTTGATTTTTTAGTCCTCGCCTTGAAAGGAACAATTTGATTACGTTGTCACTAGTAAGTGGGAATGCCAAAAGTAGGGTTGGGGTGGAGACCTGAAATGTTTACTCTCTAGACCGATCTATGAAAACTAGTGAACTCCTGGAGATTGCATTTCTGAAGATTCCACTGTATTTCCATATTTCATGGAGTCTGTGACAGAGAATTAAGAGGCCTTAAACATTCATTCTGGGACACTTCTAAGACTGCCTTTATTGAAATAATTACACTTTACACTGGTATAGCCCTTTTCATCTAAAAGTTGAAGAATTTATTATAGAATGCCTTTTGCTCTTTGGTAAATTCACAACTAATGGATGCAGTTAGCGTTGTGGGGGGGAAAGTCACACCCTGAATCATGGTTTGGGTGTGACAAAGCCATAACATGTAACCAAAATGTTTGTATCCCCATAATATCCTGAAATAAATAAATAAATAAATAAAAGTTGAAGAATTTGCGATCAGCAAACTGCTTGCCATGTGATTTACATGTTAGTCCAAATTAAAGCTTGGAGTGCCCCGTGTCAGATTGCCATGCCCTGTTACACCGGGTGGTAATTATAGGGCCAGAAGTAACCTGGTATAGAGTAGGAAAATAGTTCTTTTAGTAGAATCATTAACTTTAACTGATTGGTGCATGAACATATGCAAAAGACTTTCCCAAGCACTCTAATTCTCACATTGGTGGTGGTGTTTATCTGAATTTTTGTAGCCTGTGAAAGTTCATCCATCAAACCAGCCTCTTAAGGACTCAGGGAGTTGCACTGGAAAAAATTACTTCTAAGACGAACATTCCATCAGAATGATTGGAACCAAAATGCAAATTCATGGACTCCCTAAAGATAATACATAGATCCATTTAATAATGGCAGTGGAATTTTTGCATGCATGTTCAAAAATGTGCTACAAAAAAATAAATAGCTTATTAAATAATAAGAATTTCAATCAGCACATTTTGTCAACAATGCTGGACAAAATAGAAATCCAGACAGAAAACATGGTAGGTGGCCTTCCTGTCATATCAGATAACTCATGACCCCCTCCCCAAAAGACCTGTTAGTGGCACAAGCCACAAATGCAGTCAATCCTCAGCATTTCTTTGCATGACATTTGAACTGAGGGGAAATAAACATTTTCTAACCCCTTGGTGGTGAATGTTTGACCTTAAAGCTTTCTGTTTGCTCCTTTTTTGTCTCAATCCTCATGACTACAAATGCTATTATTCGTCATAAGATTGTTCAGTCCCTTTTAAATTCCAGGCATGGTATTTGACTCTCTGGCCTAAACATAATAGGGAACTCAAAACCCTAATTATTTCCAAGGGGTCTAATTCTTCAGTATTTATTTCAAATTTTCCCAGCTTCATACAGAACCAAGACCTATATTAAAGGTTAGCAATGTGCTGCCCCTGAGTCCTTCACTGAGCAAGGAGGCAGCATTTCCTAGTGGGAAGTGCAGTAGGTTTGTGCGTGGACATCCCCGGAAGTAAATCTCAGTCTTGCCACTGTTAAGGCACCTTAGGAAGTCATCAAGCCTCTCTTTTGTGCTACAAATAGAGGATAACGTTTATATGAAATGTTATTATATAAATGATACACATTACATGTAAAATTTTTGGCACAAAATAAGTCTTCAGTAAATAAAAAATATTATTCACTATCATCATCATCATCATTCCATTTATGTAAAGGTAAGAACCAACTGAGCACTATTTTTCATTTCAGCCTATGCTTAGACAGGCTTATTTTAAAAATCAACCTGATGATTTGACTGTTCATGACCCCTCAAAGGCATGACATATCCAACACACCACTTAGAACAACCCATTTAAGACAAACCTAGGCTGTTAGTTAAATCTGAAAATCCATTCTAGTTTGTCCACTGTAAAAGATTACATAGGTTCAAAAGCGCAAAGGGAATCATTAAGTCACAAATCTTAGTGCTCAGAGTGCCATTAGAAATCAAATGGTTGAACCCTATTATTTACAGATATGAAAACCGAGGCCCACCTAAATTAAGTAACTTTCACAAGGTCGTGCTACTTGGTGATGAGCTAACATCAGAAGGAGCTCAAATCCCAATGAGGTTTATAACTTAACACCTCTCTTACTCCGGTGATGGCTCTTACACTTTTTAACTAAAGGTGATCTTTCAGAAAGCTTGATTTGCCCACTATTACAAACTGGGGCTAGATAAACTTGGAGCTAGATTATTTGTTGTCAATGGAATTGCTCAATTCAGATACTCTTTGAGGGCTCATCCAGCTCTAAATATTTTATTATTGTTCCACTTATTATTCAAGGATAGCCTTTACTACATAGATACATACTGTTTATCAGTCTCCAAAATGTTCTCTTCCAAACAAACCAGTGTCTTTATGATCCCACAAACATTCATTCCATTGCCAAATCTTTCCCCAAATGCCTGATGATCTCCCCTCTCCCCTCTGTTTAGCCAGCTCCTATTTACTCTGCAAGACCCAGTTTCCCATCTCATCCATGATTACGTTCACTTACTTTTCTGGTCTTAATGAAATTCCCTTTCTTTTGAACTCCTACAGTCCCCCAAATTAGAGCACACAACTGAGGATATAGTCATCTACTGTGTGTGATGTTCTCCCCATTGTTTCTTCTGTATGTCTTATCTTCCCAATTAGTCAATTGCCTCTTGAAGACAAGTACCAGGGCTTAGGCTTGCGTAATTGCTGTGGAGCAGAACATCGTGATGAATGAGCTCAGAGTACGCATTCAGTTAATACTCAGTTGATTGGGCAGGCGGGCAGAGAGGAGAACAAACATTTTCTTGTTTCTCCACTATTCTTGGGAATCCTCAATGCTAATACAGAAACTGAAAACTGGCCAGTTTGATTGAGGTTTTGAACTAATTAGAACTAATTAGAGAGGGCAGAGAAGGACAACAGATAGGCTGCTTCTAATCCCGTCCTACAATCCCTTCTTTGAAATGCAGAAAAAATCCACTTGAAACTGCTCAAGTGATGGATAGTTGTTTCTAAATGAGATTTCTACTTCTGCAGCATTGATTTCTGGTAAAGTCCTGTCCCTAAAAATGAACCTTTTTTTTCTGGGGTAAGAAGAACTTTATTAAATCCATGTGGTGAAAGATAAATAATATGGAGCTTTATGGCACGGAAGTGGTAAAAAAAAATTCATTTGCATATTTATTTGCACCACAATGCCACAGCATCATTATATAAGGAAATGGCAGTGGGAACAGCTTATGAAAGATTTCTTATTCCAGCTTCTTTTTATTTAGCGTGTACTTACTGAGAGCCCCATGACAAGAATGATGATGGTAATAATGACGATAATAGAATATTGAATATTAAATAAATGTAATAAAAAGGATAAAGACCCATGTTCAAACATCAAACAGTCTAGGTTTGAAATCTGAGTCCATAACTCTGTAACTGTGTTGGCAAGTTACTTGCCATTTTTCTGTCTCACTTTCCTTGCCTACTAAGTAGAGATAATAAACAGTACAGAGATTCGTTGTAAGGATTAAAATGAGATAATATATGAAAAAACATTTAAATAAGTAGCACAGTAAGCACTCAGTAAATATTAGAAATTTATCATTACTATCATTATTATTAAAGACTTATAAAGACTTACCATACGTTAGGCTCTGCATTAAGCAATTTATACATGTATTTTAGTGGATATAAATTTTTTAAAAATTTGTATGTGTATTCACTAATATATTTTAAACACCACAGATGTTCCAAGTCCATAGCAGGCACTGAGGAAATAATTTTTGAATGAATAAGTGGTTTCATTCCCTCCTCACAGCAGCCTTACAATGTAGCAGGCACTCAGAATATAATCGTGAGCAAGACAGAGTTCTAACTTTCAGGTCTGGTGTGGGGGCCCACGGTACATGCAAGGAGAACAGATAAGTCAATAGGCGATTCCTATCTAGGATGACTGCTCTGATAAGGTAGGGTATTTGGTAGCAGACATGAGGAACACCTAATTAAAACTCAAGGAAACAGGCAAGACTTTCTGGAGGAAATGACATCCAGGCTGAGATATGGAGGATGAGTAAGTGTTAGTCTAGCAAATTAGAGATACCAATGTATGGCAAAACCAGAAGGTAAGAAAGCATGGTGACTTCCTTTAAATGAACTTGGTTCCATATAGGTGAAGTAAGAGGTAAAGAGAGGAAAAAAGAAGCTATAGAAGTCAACAGGGCTATAAGTACAGTACCAGGGACCTGGATTTGATCCTAATGGCAATGGGGCCATTTAAATTATTTAAGCAAGTGAGTGATATGTGCTTTGGAATGATCACTCTGGTGGTTTCCTCCATCTCACTGGGTTCTCAGAATTCTAACATTGGCTTTAAGCTAGATCAACTTTGGTATCCGTTTACGTATTTACACATTTGTTGGTCTGCATTCCTAGAATTACGTTCATTTGTAGTCTTCATATTGAGGCCTGTCTTTGACCATTTTGTGACAGTGGTCTCTAAGATCAAAACTATCCTGAACTTTAGGAACCTGTATCCTGGAGGTAAGCAGTTCTTACTGAGAGTAGAGCCAATTAGATCTGTTATTTGTGTCGTAGAATTTCTTAAAATTTCTCACTTGGCTACCTTCCCAATACCATATGATGATGATTGAACCATTACATCTCTCTGTCCGCTAAAGTTATAGCAAAGGGGGCAAGTTAACTTTTGGTACATGGCTGACCCAGCCTCTGAGTGAGTATATTTTATACTATTTTCTAATATTGAATGACAGGTGGAGAATTTCCAGGGAAGGAGGTAGGTTGCAAGATGTGGAACCAAAAAGGTCCAGATTCCTATAGACCTTCCATTTACCGTGTTGTTGATGTCAATTCTTAATGTGCACATACACTATGTTACCATGGGTGACTTTCTATACAGTTAGAATTCTGCTAGCCTGAATTTTTCTTTCTCAGAATTCAAGGCGATGCTGATACTAAAGAATAATAATGATACATAAATCTTCAGTAGGGGATTTCAAGGAATTATATTTATCAAAAAGTAGCCTTTCATATAAATGCATCATGTAAACTGACATACATACCTGAGAGAACCTAAATTAAAATAATCTTTTCTATCACTGTGAGCCCTCTATGAATTGGTTCATCCGAATAGAATGAGCTGCATAGTGGTTAGTGTGTCAAGAAAATGAAAGAACAGGCCATATGTGCAAAAGCTGGGACCCAGTACTGGACTTCGGAAAAAGAAAAGGGAATCTTCCTTTTTGAAATCAAAAGTAGGGGAAAAAATCATGTAAGTCAAAAACCTTAGAAGGATGGTGAGGAGTTTCTGAGAACCAGGAAAAATGAGGTGGGGAGACCCTCATAATGGTTCTCTCACCTTCAATCTTCCCTCACTGCTTTGTTGGTGATTTCCGTGTGGTGTGAGGAGTGAGAAGAGAAACAGGGAGAATGGGCAGAAGAGGACTAGTGAACTGGAGGAAAGAAAGGGGTGAAAGATGAAAGGAGCGACAGAGAGCATTCGCCAAGCCACTCGGAATTTAGGGCGTAACACTAAAGATAGGGAAGCACAAACATGCCATCCCCCTTGCTCACCACCCACTCCAACAGCAAGTAGGGCGAGTGCCAGCAGGTACACCTACTGGTGGAAAAGTGCAAATGTTACTCAGGGAACATGTAATGTGAGGTACATGGTATAAGATGGGACAAAAACCATGAAAGGAAGCATTTAAAATGTCAGCTGATTGCTCAGTAACCAGTCAGCCAGCCGGTGAGTGCAGAACACTTGCTTAGTGCTCAGGAGGCAGGGAAGCCGCCACCACAGCCTGGGAGTCGGGCTGGGGGCGGGGACAAGAGAGGGGCCTGGTAATGCCCATGGAGGGCAAAGGAAATGGCTGAAAACCCAGGTAGGTGTGTTGTTTGAGACAGAAAATCAATCGCTGACAACCTTGTAATAGAAGAATGGCTGAAACGTATAACAATTATTTATCCCATTTTGATATCTGGAGTATGATTAACTTCAGTCTTCCCTTGTTTAACTGGCCATTAGCTTTGATGAACTACATTTTTCAAGTCAGGCAGAAAATGACTTTAAGGAAAGGTGTGTCTGCAAGAGAGGAGGCAAGGGAAGGTCAGGCTGATGTGTGAAAAGGCAGAAGAACAGAAGAAAATATCTACCTTTATTATGAAACCTCTGACAACATTGCAGCAGGCCCTAAGTTTTTAATGCAGGAGGTGATGTGGCTAACTCTGACGTACCCTTTGCTGCTTAATTCAAAGTTCAGCAAAAGTTTAAAAGGAAATGAAATGAAAATTGACACTTAATAGATAATCATGGGAGAAAAAGATCAACCCAATAACATTGCTGCCATGGACTTTTTTCAATGCCCTACTTTTGAAGATTCTTTCAATAATATAAATTTTTTTTATTCCATAGTACTTAAGTTTTTGAAATAAAGGAATTACCTTCTAAAGGGAACTCTATGTGTCATCATATTTTCAAAAGGCTTATTTCATTGTTATGTGCTTGAAAAGATTCCAGGGCTTGAAAGACAGGAAACACATCCATGTGAACAGAAGAGACTGAGAATTTCAGCCTCCTTTCCAGTGGTCTAAAAGCTATATAATAAAAACACTCATGTATGATGTCAGTGGCCTTGCCAAAACACTCAGACAATAATAAACTGAAAAATGATTTAGCATATGCAGAAGCTCATTGAGCTGTAAACTTACCCCTTTAACACTAATGTATCATATAAACAGGAGCAGGTACCTAAGAGGACTTATATTAAAATATGTAAGATATACCTCAATTTAAAAATTGAAAATGCAATTTAGAGGTTTTTGCTTGAGAAGTTAGTGATAGGACAACACACATTGTCTACTGTGGGTAAAATTAATGTTACATAAGGAAAAATAGCTGTTCTTTTTTGCCAAAAAAATACTGAGAATATATTCATAGAATTGTTGAGTATTAAAGGTGAATAAAACCTTAAAATTATTTTGTCCATCTGCTCATTTTGTAGTTGCAAAAAACAAGGCATTTCTCCCATCATGATATCTAGAGGTAAAACAGCTTGCCCAGTGTTGAAAGCTAGGAAGTGGTCGTCAATATCTTGAGTCTGTCAATCACTTCTTCCATTCCAAGGAAGCATAAAGTATAAATCCCAATGTTCTTATAGATTATTATGATCTAATAAAGTCTGATTGGACCTATAGAAGTGGGACATAGTAACATGTCAATATTTGCAGAATAAACCTTGTGAAATCAATTATGGCAGCTTAAATTTTAAGGGATCTTTAGCAGGTTATCTTAAGAAAAAAGCTAGAAGCCAAAGTAAAATACATGTAAATATATAACTAGATATGTATGTATATATATGTTTATATATGTGTGTGTGTATAAAAATAGATGACTTCTAAAATAAAAGTCATATGTGTCCAGGAAAGAAGCCTGAGGTGTCTGTTTAACATTTGTATTTAAAGAAAAGGCTAAAGGTGGGTAGTATTCTTTCTAATGAGGAAAGAAAAGGAAATGAATTTAAATTACAGCCAAAGGAATTTAAGTTAGTTGGAAAGATCTTATTGCCAGTGAAGGTTTTATAAACACTGGAAGAGATTCCTGGGGAGGTTTTCAAATTCCCTATCTGGATTTATTTAAAAGAAGAGAGATACCTATCAGCCCAGGGTCTTGAGGTAGAGACCTGCCTAGAATTTGCTTTCAGCTGAATTCTCTGCAAGTCCAAATTAATTCCTGACAATGTTTAGGATGTCAAAGACAGTAAATTCTAGACAATGGTAAGGAATGTTGCTCCTTAAAAAACAAAAAACAAAAACAAGACCAAAAAAACCTCACCCTAAGTAATCATTTCCTTGGAAAATCAATTGGCGTATGCTATTTGGTTATAAGTGGAATGTACAATTATAATACATTCTGGTTTTCATTTTCTTTTTAGCCTGGAAAGAAGGCTATGAACTCTCTCTGGCAGGCTATGCCCTGCTTAATAGCACATCTTTATTTTCCTTCTCTAGGTTGGTTAGAAAAACCTAGACCTAAGTAGCAATACATGTACTCACAGTAGATACCTGTGAAGGAAATAGCCTCTCCCCCGACTCCAAAGGAAAACTTCTTTTCCTCCCAATTGAAAGGAGCAGGATGACGCCCCCCACCATCACCCCTCTCCTTCCTTGTCTCCACACAGAGTCCACGCAAGTTCTCTGCAATCTGCAGAATTTCCCTTCATTTCAACACATGAACAGCACGTGCACTTACATTTCATACCAAAATTCTCTAATTTGTTGTATTTCTCTGTTTATACAGTTGTGCACCTGTTTACACCATTATGATCACCACATTTATTGTCTGGTTTTTCTTGTGAGCTCCTGCAGGTGAGGGATGGAGCCTGTTCAACTAGCTTTGCACAGCACTGTGTGTGCACACGCAGGTGGGCACTGTGAGACTGTGCTTGAAAGTAATGTTCCTGAGTCGGAGCTTTAGGCATGTCCTTGGGAAGGGGGGCAAGGGCAACATACACAACCTAAACATCTGTACCCCCATAATATGCTGAAATAAAAAAAATGGGGAAAAAAAGGTCATCCTAACTGCAATATCCGGAATGGATTGCAGTGGGGGTACCAATGGAAAAAAAAAAAAAAAAAGATCCCATGGATTAACTGAAGTTGGAGAGAGAGGACTCAGTTTGCAGAGTCTGTGCCATGCCCTGGTTCTCCTATATGTAACACACCAAAGCCATAATTGGTTGCAGCAGTCATCAGGCAGTGAGCAATGTGAACAAGGGTCCAATCACCAACTGAAAAATCTAAATCAGGGCCTAAAATGCATAGAAAACAAGGCTGCGTTTATTTGGGAGCTTGCCCTCCACCATGACCCTCCCTTCTCTTGTGCATAGTCCCAATCTTGCTGGGCTCCTCAGCTCAGAGCATTGTCTGTTGGCCCCTGTTGCCATAGAAGGTTGTTGTATCTCAGACACTCCACAGAAGACTATCAACTTCACAGGACCTTGATTTTCTTATTTCTTTATGTTCCTCTATATATTGCATAGAGGAAACAAGTCATTTTTACCAGAATTAATATTTTTCTTTCCCACCAATCCCCACACAATCCCCTTCAACCCTCCCTTACATCAGTCTTCCTCACTGACCCAAGAAGACAGAGATAAGTCAATACACATTTCTTAGCTGGGTTAATATTTTCCTATGCCTGTTCATCTCTAAGGGTCTTCAAAGTTAGGTTTTCAAAGGTCAAAATGATTGATGAAAACGCTTCCTTCTGTCAGGGAAAGCACAAGAAATGACATTTTATTTAATTCAAAAAATATTTTCCAGGTAGCATTATGAGCCACTCACTGTGTGCTGGGAAAAGAGGGGAACAAAACATAGACTTTGGCTTCATATATTTGGAAGTGTGTGTGTGTGTGTGTGTGTGCGCGTGTGTGTGTGCATGCATGTATAATGAGTTAATTGAAGATTTTACTAAATGATCTTAAATATAAGAAGACTGCTTTATTGTAGGATTGTGGTGAGCATTAAATGATATAAAATATATGTGAACTAAGCACAGAGCCTAGCACATAAGACACTCTCAATAAAGAATAGCTGTTACTATTAGTACAGAGTCGTGGCATAATTTAGAGCAATTTTTTGACAGAGATCTCTCTGGAAACCAAATTTTACCTTGTTACTGAAGAATTTTCTTCAGTTAAAAAAATTTACCTTGGATGATAGGCAATGTAGTTTGATTATTATAGGTTGAAGGGAAATCACCACACTCGAATTTGAAAAACAATATTATTTAGAACATTGAAGTCAATATATTCCCAACGGAAGTAGATCTCAGCCACATGCTGATGTCCAGAGACAGTCTGATTCTCACCCTGCTCTTCCTACCAATGTTCAGGAGTGTTTCAGAATCTAGATCACACCTCGAACACACACAGCACACGTTTTTCTCCTTCCTGCTTCCTCCTACTGCGGTCTGGATCATGGTTATTCCACAGGATAAGTGACTACCAAAGTACACCTCAAGTTTTTCCCATTTATTTTGAAGGTACATAAAATGATTATTTCAGAGCATCATTTTAATAAGTTAGCTGTTACTGACTCAATATGAACAGTTAGTCTTAAACAGGAATAAATTAACTTTTAACCACAGGTAAAACTAAGTCAAATTTTAGTCAGCCAAGGCATTTTTTCAAACTTTATCCCCCAAAACATTGCTTCACAGGTCATCTTAGGTGAGGAATAATATTTAATTAATCAATTATTCAATTAATTAATTGTATGGTTGAATATATGAATGGATCATAACATAAACATCAAGACAGTTGAGTGCAAGAATACCATAATATAGTTAGCCCAAACAAAGGAATCCACTTACTTCACACGTTTTGGTTCAATTTAAGATTTGCTCTGTAATCTCAAATATCTGGATAACTGAAAGGAGACTTCATGCCATATTCTCCTTGAATATTTACTATTATAAACAAATAACCTCAGTCTTTCCTGAACTCTGTTATTTATAAGAACTCTCACCATGTCTTGAATCGCTATTATATTATCAATACTTTATCCTGTCTGAATGTTCATCTAACTGTTTCATTTATAAAGGGCTAGAATTTCACCTTCCATATGTCCTCGAAAAGGATGAGGAACTTCTGTATATTCCCATCCATTGCAAAAGTATCAGAAGGATGAACCTAGAACGAAAATCTCATAGATATTTTCTGTCAAACATTTCCACTTAAATTGTAATATGAAGCCCTAATTTTAGATTCCAACCATGGAAGCTTCTGTTCTCCAGCTCTCCAAATGAAAGTCACTATTTCTCAAATTTATTTGCATACTGAAGTCTCAATTAATTTCTCACTCTCACATTCCCTATTCCAAACTGATAGAATCCGAAGATTTCATAATATGCTTTAGATATTTAGATCTTTTCAGTTTTTCTGTTATCAGATCATTTAGATGTGGCTACTTTAAACTTTGTAACCATTAAATACGGTCATAAGAGCATTGCATGGGTTTTATAAACAAAGGACAATTAATGTCTCTCTAACTGTAATGTATTTAAAAGAAAACCAATGATCCAGCAATCCAGACCTTCAATGGTGGCGTAGCACAACCTTAGGGAATTTTTTCCTCTTTTCTAATTTATCAGGATTTAGTTGTTAGCTCAAAAGTGATCCTGTTTCCATAGAAATGGATTTCACAATCCTAGAGTTTTATCTGAAACTGTACAACCTTGAGTTCTTGTAAAAATCAGCTGAAGAATTAAGGAGTTCCTTTGGATGGGTGAAGAAAGGGAAACGGGCCCTCACTGCCCCGTCCTCAGCTCTCCAAACATTGTAAGCATTAAATGAAACCCAGTGAGATGTATTCCTCCAAGGGAAGGTAAGAACGGCTTCCAGGAACCTCAAGGTGCCTCACCTAATTGTCTTTTTCTAAATCCTGGCATTTCTACATAGCATAAATGTGCAGTTCTCATGGAAATTTTATGCCCAATTTATCAGCATTGTTCATCAATGAACACTTGTCACACTCGGACAATTGCCATGAATCAATAAAATAAAATACAGTGTCCCTTGAAAAACTTGAAATTAAACTCTGGGATGATGTCAATGGGATAAGAATAGGCAGTTCTTTTGTTTTTCTGATTCTTGATTCACCACTCTTCAAAACTGTGCGAAAGAACAGAATCTTTCTCTTCATTGCCTTTACTCATTTATTGCACAGCTGTCAAGATTAAATGAGACTGCACAGATAACACCATTAGCAAAGAGACTGGCCCAAAGGACATGTTTAACAAACATGTATTTCCTCTTCCTTCAGAAACCATAAGAGTGTGGCTAGCCTGCTTTGTGGAGGAAATTCTAAACTATTGAAAGACCTATCAAAGTTTATGCCTGATCGTCTGAGAGAATGTTATACATTTTTGAAATGTTATGGTATATTTATAAATAGCAATTCAGATTTTTCTCATGGGTTTTATAGAAATATATATTATTACTGTAGAATCTTCGGATCATAACTAGCTGATGAGGTGCAACCACTAAGCTTCCTGCATCTCAGAGTGAATGATACCAAGAAAAACAGCTTCAACTCCATCCGGCCGATGGAATAATTAAGACATCTCTTCACTCTAGAAGCTTGTAGTAAGACAGCCTCAAAAAATGAAACCCTTTTTTCAACACTTTTGGTGCTGAAAGGGAAGTCTTTGTACTAAGACTTATATCTTATCAAGTAAATAAATCACATGTTCAGCAGTAATAAAAATATTGGTGAGAAGTGAACATTCTTCATTTCAAAGCAAGAAGCCTGTTGAGTGGCAATACAGTTTTAAAAGTATTGATTTGCCAGGGGAGCTCTCATCATACTCCTGAAACAATTTTATGCTGTTGTGATTTTGTTTGTGGATTTTTCTTTGTTTCAAAATTGAAGCAATATACTTAACTCTAATCAGCTCATTAAAGCCTTTTAAAATGTCCATACGATTTACAGTTTCTGTTCTTTTTTAAAATAATGTCAAGTGCTGGGGGTTTTTTTGCACTGCTAAGCTCTGTGTTTCAGAAGTACAAAAAAGCATTTATTTGCAAGGAGTCCAGCAAATACTTATGGAACACTTACCATGTGTCGGGCCTGGTTCTGGTTGCAAGGGATGTTACAGTACACAAAGCAAATTCCCTGCTCTCAAGGAGTGTTTAGGGAGAAAGAAAGGGTTGGTGTTGAGCCAGACTATAAATGAGCAAAATGTTTAATTACAGAAGACAGACATAACTGCTACTACAGAATTAAAGAGAATTAGATTAAAAATCTATGAAAATGACTGGTTAACTTCAGATTGGATGGTGAAGAACCCTTTTGAAGAAGTAATATTCAAGTGGGAGATTTAAGTGGAGATGGATTCAGCCATGCGGTATTCTGGGGGAAAAGCATTATAGGCAGAGGAACAACAAAGTTCTAAAAGTGAGGACTAGCACTGTTTTTCATAAGAAGGTGACCAGTGTGGCTGAAGGGGAGAAGACAAGATGAGGGGTGACAAGGTTGGTTGGTAAGCAAAGCAGGAATCATATGGGGCACAAAAGCCAGGAAAGAAGTTTAGATTTGTTGTAAATGCAATGGGGAGCCAGGGGTGGGGTATATAAGCAGGAGAATGATGTGATATGACTTACATTTTTTGAAGTTCACCACATGTGTAGCATGGAAAGTAGAGCAAGAGTAGATGCATGTTTGATGCAATTGGAAACATTGGAGGGTGTAAGGAAGAAAACGGACTCATTTATTTTGGGTTTTGTTCTCAAGATCTCTCTGAGTGTGGTGTAGGAACTGGCCTATGGTAGGAAGGGACATACAAAGGGAGCCAGAGGGGAAGAACTTTCAGTGAATTTGGAAAGTGCTGTGAATTTGGATACAGAGGTCAGATGGTGTGCTTAGGTTGTAAGAAAAGAGATAACACATCAAGAAACTATTATGGTTATTATTTATGAATACATCAGTATAAATGTAAAACTATGATGTATTATTATTCATAAATACATAAATTCATTTAATTGTCACTACATTTAATGGAATAGGTACTTAGTCCACTTTCCTTATATGAAAAATCAAAGTCAGAGACGTAAATCAAACTTCTAAACATCCAGCAAAAGTAAAGGGCAAATCCAGGATTCAAAGCTCAGTCTTATGTGCCTATGAAGCTCCAGATTTTTCTACTCTGCCATAGTGTCCCCAGGTCAGAATTATCAAATAAAATATTTGAAAATTTTATTCTAAATAACGAAATACTCTGCAATATAAAAAATAAAATTTAACTGCATTGACATTTAGCTTGTTTCTATATGTTTGTTCCTCTAAATAGAACTGTGATAAACATTTTATGCAATATTTTATCTTATTTTTAATTACTTCATTACCCAAATTCCTAGATTCCTAGAAGCATCGAACAATATGGATATTTAAAAAGCTCCAGGTATATAATATCAATTTATATGTAAGTGGCCATAAAGTTTGTGCCTCTTACAGCTCACTTAACCCAAACCAACATTAAATATATTTTCATCTTTGCCAATTAGATCACCAAAATTTTAATTTATTATTTTTTATTGAGGTAAAAAGAAAACCTATATATCTTTACCGTTTAATAACTAAAATTTTAGTTCCATAGCTGAATTCACATTTCCTGTAATTACTAATGAGGTTGAAGAATTTTCTCCATGTTTTTTAGCCTTTTTTATTTCTTCTTTCATGAATTATCTGTTCATTAAATTGCCCATTTTCCTGTATGGTGTTAGTGTTTTTTTCTTGATGATTTGTAAGGGCTCTTTTTATAAGAAGGACATTAAGAATGCCAATTTTTGGAAATAACTTTTCCCAGAGTATCTTTCACATTCAATTTTTAAATTTTTTATTGTAAAACTATCATACATACAAGAGGGTATGCTCCAGCTATCTTTGTTACATAACAAACCACATCAAAACTTATCAGCTCAAAATAACAAAACATTTTATTCGATCTCACAATTTTATGGGTCAGGAATGCAGGTAAGTCTGAGGGTTTTTCTGCTCTCATGACTTAATCACCAGGCAAACTGGCTGATCTGAAGAGCCCAAAATGGTTTTACTCACATGTGTAGAACCCTGCAGAGATGGAAGGAAGACTGAGCTATGCTGGCATTGTCAATGGTAGCACCTACATGTGACTTCTCCTGGTCTTTAGATAGTCAGACTTCTTACCTGGAGCCACAGGGCTCCAAAACACAGTGTTCCATCAAATGAGGCAGCAGCTTCATGGCCTTTTATGACCCAACTTCAGAAATTACATAATGCCTCCTCCGGTGTGTTCAATCGGTCAAAGCCATCATAAGCTCTTCCAGATTCAATGGGAGGGAACACAGAGGAGAGCCAAAGAATTTGTGGCCATGTTTTAAAACTCCCACAGGATATAACGTTGTTTAAGGAATAAAAATATTCAACTTTTAATTTTGTTCATGAAGACTTCTATATGCAACTGGTTTTCAAGCACTTATATAAATAAATTCTTTTGTTTTTCTTTATAGTGTCTTCCATTGCTTTGTAATTCATTTTTAAAAATTATTTTCAAAGTGTCTACAAAATCAAGGACATTATCAATTAATATATTTAGAGAAATAACTTTATGGTCTTCAGATACTGTAAATACCAGGTACTGTAGTTGCATTCATTTAATTTAATTCTTAATCCTTTTCATCTTTAATTTTCCATCAGTGACACATTTGAAAATTGATCTAATAAATGCAGTTTGAACCATACATTTAATTATGTAGTTGCTATGTAGAGAAGAAAAAAAACCTGACTAAATAGTTCTTGCTTAGTACTTTGCCACATTTCTGGCTCATTCTTTCAAAATGAATTGAAATCCAATGAGTAAACAGATTGCCTGTGTAGTTACTGGTTCCCTTCAAGTCTTGCAATGGTGCTTGCATATTGAATAATTAGATTCATTTCATAAATGGTGATTATAGCACTCTTTCTTACAGTATTATGAAAGGTAAAGTAGAAAAAAGTGTCATCACATTAACGGCAACAAAAAAGTCTTTTAATTTTAATTAAAAATTCTTTTAAAAGACATTCTTCTGGATCACAGAGAGGAAAGAACCCTTTTTAAGCATATGCGGCAAACAATAAATGTTAAAGGATGATGCTTATCTCATGGTCTAAAAATGGCAATCGGGGTCTCTTCAGTTATTTTCTCTGCCTCCAATATTGCATTTCAACAAGCAGTTTCAACATCTACCCAGGTGTGGATCCGTGAAAGTTGTTCACACAGAAGTAAATTGAGTAAGATGCATGATACACACATAGTAGTGATCATCAGCATTTCCATTTACACTGTGTATCTTTCTTCTGTTTTATTTTTACCATAACTAGAAAGAAAAAATAAACTTTGGAAGAAGACATTGGAAAAAATATTATTGTCTAATGCAGTTAGTCACTGCAGGGATAGTAGTGAAAAAATGTTTTTTTCAACATTTCATCTCTAACACTATGCATTATACCTTGCACATAGTAGGTGCTCAATAAATATTTATTAAAGAATGACAAGAGGAGAGGCACAAAATGTATTCATAGGTCTGTACCTGATATCCAAGCTGAATCAGGAGAGTTCTTCACAGATACAGCTATATTTGTGATGTATCTCCTTCATATCTGCCTGTATTACCTGCCAGTCTTCTGTAAGGAGTCATACAACATGAGAGTGGACTGGAATTCCAGTCAAGCTCTTGAGTCCATTATTACTAGAGATAATTTGAGATCCCATGGCTTTCCAGAGACAAAAGTTTCTCAAATCACCTACGGCTAACCCAAAGTTTATTTATGTCTGAATATCTACAAGTTGAACCAAAGTTCAGGATATGGCTGTGTCTACCCTTCAGGCCTGAGCACACATTATGTAGCCTCTGTAGGGAAGGCCACATGTCAGAGCCTGGGCCTTGTGCTGTGGAGATGCCATGATTTTATAGACATTCAGCAACTAGAATACAGACAAGTATTTCTTCATTCTGTGTTAAGTACCAAGTACAGAGAAACTCCAGAACTACACTCTCCAATGTGATAGAAACTAGCTACAGGGAGTTTAATTAACTCAAATTAATTAAAATTAAATAAAACTAAACATTCAGTTCCTCAATCACACTAGCTACATTTCAAGAGCTCAATAGCCCCATATGACTAGTGGCTACTATATTGAACAGTGCAAATACAGAACATTTCCGTAATTACAGAAAGTTCTGTTGGATAGTACTACTTTAGAATTTACCGCTTATATCACATTGCAAACATTCTAAACTAGATACCCAGTTCTGCACTTATTTCCTAATTTAAAAATCTAGGGTTTCAAATCTTTTTATCTAAATGTCTGAAGTTGTTACTGTTAAATCTTTTTTGAACAGCAAATATAGATATTTCCTTTAAAAGTCTCTGTGAAACACACCAAAACAAAATAGAGAGTATCTATTACCCAAAACACAGAGTTAAATTTCCAAAATTCAGTTAAAGTGGTGAGAAGCCCCATATGATTTGTAAAAAGTCTAGATTATAGAGAATTTATAAAGTATATTCAACTAGTGAAATTTTACCAAAAGTGCAAATGAAAACCTAAAAGTGTTGCCATATTAAAGCCCATCAAACCTGATCTGATAAAATAACTAAGAATAATTTCTAACTCAAATACCGTTGTATACAAATTGGATGGGAAATGTGTTTTCTTTTTTTTTTTTTTTTTTTCAAGTAAGAGCAAGTTTATTAGACCTATTGCAGTAATGAAGAGTGCTGTTTTGACAAAATCTTACTGGTGTCTTAAAGGGACAAATAAGAAAGGGAATTATAAGTTGTTAGAGTCTTGAATGGATGATTTTAAGGAGGGTTTTGAAAAGCAGAGCGATCAACTGTCTTGATCTGTGTAAGACTGAGAGTTTTCCCAGGATGCAGAACTTTAGGTGCTGAAACTTAAACAGTCTTGAGGAAACCAGGACAGTTGTTCACCTTAGGTTAGGAATGGGCAGAGATTATAAGAACAGCATAATAGATTTGGATTGGTGGGCATTGTGAGGTGTGTGAAATGAGTTTCCATCATCAAGCAAATGATTTTGATAAGTCAAATGGTTAGTAGGTTTAGTTTCATTTGCAGGAGCAGGTATATTCTAGAGCAGGCAGCATGTTATTTTTGCTTGGTCTCAATGTTGCTTTATATACGAACAAGAAACTTTACCTAGTTCCAATATTATTTTTTTTTAATTTTTTTTTTTATTTCAGGGTATTGTGAGGGTACAAACATTATGGTTACACTTTATGCCTTTGCCTCACCCAAGTGCAGGTTAAAGGCATGCCCTTCCCCCCCTACAAGACAGTTCACTTTTCCTAAGTTAACCTAACTTTTCTTTCTGATGTATTATTTCTTCACGAATTTGCTTTCTCTATAGCATATGCCCAAATTCTTTCTAAATAATCCCAAATCTGTATTAATGAGAATTGAAGTAATAAGACTTAGCACATAACTATGAAAAGCAATAAACATGTACAATACATTGATTATTTGAACAAAAACTATATATAGTATATGCATAAAAATAAACAAATGCATACTTGACTATATAGAAACCAAAAAAAATCTCTCCTAATCAGCATAAAAGAATCTCTAATATCTCCTTAAATTTCGGTAAATAATGGCATTTTTTAATTGAAATGTGTATTATGTAATTTCTCCTGTGATCCAAAAACAATACACTTTGATAACAATTCTGCTTCTTACTGTCTTTCCAATTGAGTAAAAGTATCGCTTTTTTTCCACTTCAGAAGCTGTTCTGGAAGTAGAGCAGCATCCGGTGAAGAGGCAGAAACCAGTCCCAGGGGTGCCACGGGAAGGCAGGAGCAAGGGCATTGGTCCTCAATTCCACAGGACGGTCAAGTCTAAATGTAAGTGTGGCAACAACAGAGGGCGGGGCAGCAGTCTGGGTGGCCCCAGGTGAAGCAGCGGGTCTCCGGGAGCGCAGGGACTGTTGGTAGACCCGCCTCCGTCTGCCTGCGCGCGTTCTGTCTCCCATTCCCATCCCCACTGCTGCAAAAGCCTTGAGACCATAGCTACCAGTGTCAGGTTTTTAAATCCCCTGTAGTAAAATACATGTGCAGAGTGTGATCATAACTGATTTTTAAGTCCAGGCATGTTGAATCGAGTCTTAAAATAATCATTTCCATAGGACCTGACTAGGTATCCAAGTGTTCACCAGATGCTAGCAGCTAGATTTTGCAGAGGAAAATTGCTAACTTAAGCTTCTTTTCATGATTCAGCAGAGGGTTTTAAGTAATAAAAGATCTGGAGATTTGTAAAATAAATAATTCCAGTGCAAATAGGAAAATTAAAATAATCTTATCATCTCCCAGTCATGTCTGTATGTGTTTTTCTACCATTATCATATTTCTCTTAATTGGGCCAATTTTTTTATGGCTGATATTTTATAGTTTTAAGTTATGAGCTGAAATGAAGAAATGATGCCTTTCAGATGACTGAAGTGATAGGTACTAAATTTTCCTAAAAACAATCTAGGATGTATGAAACAGAGCATGATATAACAAATGTGGTTTTATTCATATGTGAATATATATTCAATATATATTCACATATATATTGAATATATTCAATATATATTCACATATATTTTTCACAGTAAAAAATAATAATAACAGCATGCCAGGATCCCTTTTATTCCTTAATTGATCTCTCAGTAGAAGTAATAAAAACATAAAGTACATCATTAACTTTCAAACTTTGATGGAAAAAAAACCACAACATACCATCCATTTCTGACAAGTAGACATTATCTCATAGTATCCACAGCCATCCTATGCTCATTGCTATTGCCTGGTCTTAAGTGTGACTTTTGGACACACGATTCAATATTTCCTAATACATAATAGTACAATGGCTTTTTATAGTCTATTTAATTTTATTTCATAATTGAAAGAATGAATTGTTAAGATTCCTCAGAGTTTCTGTGTTCTTGCTGGGGGTGCACCTGAACAAAAAGAAAAGCACAGCGTCTAGCCCTGTAGTTAATGCCACATGACCACATCCTGTCTAGAATGAATCCATTCACAGTTCCTGGAGGAATGCAAATACATTAATGATTTTACTAAGGTATTACATTTTTAATATACATACCACTGATTATTTTGGCTGGATTCCATCAAAGCCAGATGGTCTCCAAATGAAATACTTATAACGCAAAACCACTGTATAAAAAATACACGCTCACTTAAGCAGCAGGTTATAGGATTCAAGCTGATCACAGATTTTGGAGAAGCTGATGAAAGAGGCATGAGGTGGGTGACATTCATAATGTCAGGGTAAGCCTCTGAACTCAATCCAGAGAAATTTTATGATTGTTGCAACCAATGACAGGCTCAGCTTCTGGATTTCTTGCAACTAAATCTTGCTGCCAAGGGCATTGATGGGCTTGCCCAGTAAAAAATTACAATAATAATGTTAAATGAAATCATAAAAATGCAGAAGGTAGTTATGACAGGACAGAGGAGAGAAATTGCTTGTAAAGTTACGGTGGAAATATCAAAAATACATTTTATTAGACTTATAAGAAGTTAAGCTCTTTGTTTTTAAACTAGGGTGCAAAAGCAACAAAACATAAAGGTTACTCAATAAACTATTTCATTCAATGGTCAACAGCCATGATTCATCAAGTGAAAATAAAAATTACATTTATTCAACATAATGATCAATTCAGGCAGGCCTGAAGTTTAGATATGATGGTTTTCTGATGAAAATAACCAGTTGAAAAGTTTTTTTTAAGGAATTTTGACTGAAAAAAGAACAAAGAACTTGTTGAATGTATGTCTTTTTCTCAGTGAAAATGAACATGGCTGTTTAATTGCACATAGCGTAAAACTCTAAATATTTATGTAGTTTTTAAGTTCTATGAAGAAATTCATTTGAAACAAATGTAGAAAATGACCCCCCCAAAATTAAATATGAATATTATGATAGGGAAAGGAAATAGATCATGATAATTAATCCTTTGTGTGCCCTCCAAAAGTGCAGTATGTAATTTTTAAAATTATTTTTGAATACTCTAGAATTTTCTTTCTGATCATCTTTTTACCTTCCAAAAATACAGATCTCTGAATCATTTATCATTGACATTTTGGTTAAAATATTTCCTATTTTCTTCAAATTATATAACATATATTTCTAAGTGACAATTATCATAGAAACGAATCCCTTTTGCTCATTAAAATGCCTAATGTGCCTTACGCACAGTAAGCACTAAATAATATGGGTCACACTGAATTATTCCCACTTTCTGTTCCGACATTAATATGTCTCTTGGATTCACACTAGAGAGGTGGTGTCTCACACATGGGAACTAATGAGCTACATCTGTAACCAAAAATATCCACGGAAAACCTGCCGGATTGATCCATATCTGTTTTGTTAATCAAGTCCACTATGGAAGGGCTTTCTTGTGGCTGTACTATATTTTGCGGATAAATAGAGCAGGGAAACCACAGTTCAATTTAGAAGTTGTTTGAAACTTTGAAGAACATGGGGTTTTATATTATATGACAGCAATAAAGTCCAATCCTTGATGGCCATAATTCTGAGTATATAAGTATATAAATATCCTGTATGTATAATTTTACTGCAGAACATTATGACTGCTGCCAAGAAGACCCTAACTGTTCAATATGGAATTTACTTCTTACTGCCACTCTCCTCCTTCCTCAATTTTTTTTCAAATAAAAAGACTTTTTTAAATAAAATGAAATAAAAAATTTAAAACTAGCTTGGTATGAACAGCCGTTAGCTGAAGCAGATGGCTGGAAGTCAGAAGCACCAGATTCTATCCCGGATTCTCCTACCAACTTGGAATGTGGCCTTGGGCAAGTCATGAGAGTAAATCTACAATTAAAGAGGTAATAATCCGTTACATGTGTATGGTGCTTTATGATCTAACAGAGCACTTTCACATACAATATCTTATTTAATCTTCCCCACAGCTTCCTGAGAGGAGTATGGCAGTTATTAACAACACCCATTATAAAAAGAAGGAATTTGAGACTCAGAGAAACTAAATTGCTTTTTCATAGTCATGCCGATATCAAATGTCAGAGCCAGAACAGACATATTCTAAGATTCTGGGCCGGTCTTTGTCTTCTCTCTACCCCACATTGCCACCCTCTAGCACCCCCAATTGTGTCAAAGCAGGAGTGACTACAGCTGCACTGTTCAATATGGTAGCCACTGACCACATAGAGTTATTGAGCATTTGAAATGTCGCCAGTCCCAATTGAGATGTGCTGTCAGGGTAAAATACACACTAAATTTCTAAGACTTGGAATGAGAAAAAGAAAGTAGACTATCTCATTAACTTTGTACATCTATTGCATGTTGAAATAATATTTTTAATATCTTGAGCTAAATAAAATGACTAAATAAAAATAAATATATTACTAAATATTGCTAAACATACTTCAATAAAATTAATTTCACCTGTTTCTCTTTACTTTTTTAATGTGGCTACTCGAAAATGTAAAGTTACATATGTGACTCACATCATGTTTCTATGGGGCAGCGCCAACTAGAGGATTTCACTGTTCAGAGCCCACGTACTGGTTTCACAGAACTGGACTTGTTCATGGCCCTGCCTTGATGTGGCTGGCACAAATTCCCTACAATGCTGCCAAATGGAGTGCAACATAGATTAGCAGCAGTGATTTGGGCATTCTCACACATCTTCCACGTGCAGGGAAAAACGGTAGGCTTCAGTAGTTGATGCCTCAAATTGCTCATTTGTTACAAGGGTATATTTTATTATTCTTTAATAAAAATCCCAAACATTTATTTATGTAGTAGCTTTTTATTGAAGTAAAATATACATATATAATTAACCATCTAAAAGTGTTCATTTTATACTTATTGAATGCTTGAGAGGCTTCGAAGTAAAAGTGCCATGGAAAGAACTATAAATTATATTTATGGCTCTATAGCACTCCTTATTTTCAAATATGCTCCCATTAAACATTATGAATGAATAAGGTGTTGGACTGTTAGGTTAATATAGGCAATGTAAAATAATAATTATATATAAATTTGTTATATAGCAAATTTTATTCCTCCTATCAAGTCTTTAAGATATTTTATATATAATCCCTAAAGAAGTAACTTATTCCTGTTTGAAAAGCTCTAACTGAAAGTCCTCAGAAAAAGTGAGTTCTTATTTATAAAAGAAAAAATATATACATATTTAGCCCAAATCACTAAAAGCTAACATCTATTTAGCATTTACTATGTGGGCTCAAGTACTATGCTAAAAGTCAGACCATCTTATCTCACTTAATCTTCATAGGGCTTTGAAAATCAGCATCAGGGAACAGAACCAAAGCTCTTAACCATTACTGTTCTTATTTCAATACTATTTGAAATCATAATACAACCTACCACAACAGAATTAGAATATTTGGAATTGATTCCATTATATTCATTTCAGCTCCACAAGTGTTTATCCATTAATAGCAACTACGATGGATCAGGAACAATTCTAGACACTGAGGGACTATTGAGCAATAAGTTTGGAGCTCAACCCTCAAAGAACACACAGGTTGGCAGGCTTGTAAACATGTTTTAGAAAAATGCATGCTTACAAACAACAGTAAAGAAAAGAGGAGTTACTATCCACATTCTGAAGGGCTTCTTTATGTCACGACAGAAATCTTTTTGGTACTCTTTTCCGGTGTGTTAAAACTTACCTGTAGTTTATAAAACAAAGGTCTCATGTAAAAAAAAAACTACATAGTATGAATTTGGAGGTTTGCTTTCTTATGTGTATTTTACTCACTTGGAAGAAAGTGGGCTGAAATTACCTTAAATCTTTTCTGGAACAAAGAGATATGAAAATAAACAAAAGGATCTAAATCGAGATGGCACTAAAAATCACAAAGCAATGAAAACTAAAGAGTTTGACAACTTTTTATACAATAATAATATGTTACCTTTGAAGGTAGAGATTAAAAATTATGTATACAGACTAATTATATATTAATTTTTAAAGATGATTTCAAAATAGAATGCATAACTTTTTGCCAATTTCTTAACATTCATGCTTTCCTAGAATAAAGTAAAAAGAAAAATATTAACAATAGCCAACTCAGGGTTGTAGAATTTTAGACAGTTCTATGTACTTATTTACATTTTTCTGTAAAATTTTCAAAATAAACCTACCTTGTTTTTATAATTGGTAAATAGAAAAATTATTGTACTCGACTCCAAAATTGATGACAAATGATAAAGGCAGGAATTGTCCGAGTGAAGTAAAATGCAAATTTTGTTCTCAATCACAAAATTTTTAAAAAATATGTTTTATAGGTTCTTCTTTCCAGGTGTCATTGCCTTTCATTTAATTCAAGATAAAGCAACCTATAGACTATTCAACTTCTCTAGACAAGAAAAGTAAAAATTGGATTAGGTTTTCTAGATGTTCTTGAGAAAGTAGTTCACCTTCAGCTGTAAACATGAGTGTAAAGATCAAAGTTGCAATTATGAAGTTGTAAAGCTGAAACATGTTATTACAGCAATCAGAAAAGCAGAGAGAAACTGGCCATCAATCACTTCTAATGGTTTCCGCTTAAAAGTGGCCTTGTTATTGGCCCCCGAGATGTGTAAAATGTCCTGTGGAAGTATACCGTATAACACATCTTTGAGCTGAAGAGGGGTTAGTGATCCTAAAAAGTGAAATATAGAATTATTTTAAGGATCCCATTTGAAAATTCATAGAGAAATATTTGGTCTGATAAACTTCTTTTATGAATAATACAATGCTAAAATTTTACTACAAAGAAAAACTCAGAAATGAGTTCTTTACTCCATGTAATCATTAAATCACAAATCCACAAACCATTAGGGCTGAAAGGGGCCTTCTAGATTACCTCATCCAATACCAGTATTTTGCAGATAAGAAAAGTAGGAGCAAAAAAAAAAAAATTATTTTCTCAGGAAAAAGTAAAATCACTCAAAAATACCCCAAAGAATCCAGAAACCTTTGGAAGCCTTCCTAAGAAAAACTAGGTATTTTGAATCCTCCTAGAACTTTAATCATGATTCAGAGTTTTAGTTTGGTTGTGGGCACCCTGTGCAATGAAGGAAAGATGCTAAGATTGTGAAAATCAAAGCACATTCACAGTGAACAATTAAAAAGTAAAAACTGAAAATATAACAAATTCAATTATTTCAGATCAGGTACATTCACCCATTACTCAGTTTCCTTTCTTTAGTGAGTCAAATAATTGAAATGAGCTTTTTTTTTGCCACTTTCAGACACAATTCTTCTGATATCATGAGAAATCGGCTACTTCCAAAGCTGCTGATAGACTGAAGAATAATGGGACATTCACTGCTTGATTTAAAAGACAGGATGTCAAAATCCTCCGGATTTTATGAAAAACATGCTTATAATAAAATTACATGTTTTGAGAATATATTTCTCATCTCCCACAAATACGTATTTACTTTGCATTATAGACATTGTCCTGGAAGGAGTAAACTAAACATTAAAGCTCTTTTCTAAGTTCAGTGTTGGTCTAAGAAACGGACATAGTGACACTTGATTTTAAGGAAAATAGAACAGTGTGTGCATGTCCATTGTCAGCTGTAAAACAGGGATAAGAATTGTTTAAGAATTAAATAAATTAATAATAGATGTAAAAGGCTTAGTACAGGGTTGGCACACAGTTAGCATTCACTAAGCACCAGTAATAGTAGTAAGAGTAATATTATTATTATTTATAACATGATAACTCCTCCACTACACCCTTCCCCTCAAACGAAGCTCTTGCAATTCCTCACACTGCTCCATGGCTCCACTTCTTTGGACATGCTGATCCCTCTTTCCAAATGTCTTTTCCCTTCTTCTTCATCTGGTGAACTCCTGCTCATCACACAATGTTCAGCTCTGAAGTTTCTTCCTCTTACCTGCCTTCCCCATCCCTAGTTGCACTCACCTATTTCCCAAGGCATTCTGCATATGTCCCCCTCCCAGCAATTGAGAAGATGACTTTTGTTACTTGATTTCCCATCACTCCCACCACATGCGCATGTGCACACACGCCCCCATGTGCGCGCGCACGCACACACCAGACCACAGAGAATGCATCATACTCGATTTTGTATCCCCATAGAAATGTCTATTGAAATGAATGAACAAACTCCTGCATAAAAAAGTGACAATTTAAAACATTTGTACCCCTTTAATATTTTGAATTTAAAAAAAAATGTGCTTTTTCCTTCCTTCATAAGTAGGTGTCAGGCTAGAAGGTATACCTAGTAGCCTCAGTTTAGAAGGAGAAAAGGAGAGAAGGGCATGGTGCAAAAAGCTGGGACATGCAACTTAGAAGACCTGCAGCCTGGCACTGCCACAAGCCCACTGCTGTGACCTTCAGCGAGTCATTTAACTTCTCTGGACCTCTGTTTTCCTTCTCAGCAAAATGAGAGGGCCGGGCAAAATGTTCTCTGAGGACCCTTCCAGCACCAACATTTATATGATGCTGAACATTGTTTTATCTCAGTGGTTTTCTAACTGTAGCAGACATCAGAATCGTCTGGAAGGCTTATTAAAACACTGATTCCTGGTCTGCACCTCTGATGGGGCCCAATAATTTGCATTTTTAACAAGTTACCAGTTGATGCCGAGGCTACTGGTGGGGGACCATACTTTAAGAAACACTGGTTAGTCTTCTTAACATAGGATCCTGGCACTGTCCTGTTGTTATCTGGCCAAAAGCACTCCTGATACGCAAATTTATGATATGATATAGGCAAGTAAACCCAGGCTTCTGTGAGTCTGCCGTCAGAAGTTCTAGGTGTCTGTGAGTGAGCTCCAAGAATGACCACAGAAGGCAAACTTTGCTGACCATAGTTTTGTTAAAGGCTCACCTTGTGGGGAGGGACAACCTGTGTTCACAATGCTGCAGGGCACAGAAAACATCCATGGCCGGGTTTCACCCATCAGTTACAACCTGCTGCAGGTGAAGTCAAGTGGATCACAACTGCCATCTAGTGACGACTTTGAATTACTGCATAGAAAAACTACAAAAAATGATACTTTCATTTGGAAACTGCTTTTTTTAAACAAAACTATATTCAAGATAAGAACCGGTAAGAATAAACTCCAGTGTACTCTGGTCTTATTTACACTTGGATCTCAGCACTGTAAAAATAAATACAAATATAGTACTTACCATGTGCTAGATAGACACTGCTTTATGCTTTATGTATGTTCAATTATTCACAGCAACCCAATGAGATGGATACAATAATTTCTCCCATCTTGCAGACAAGAAATATAAATACAAATGTACAAAGCAATTAAGAAACTTGCCTGAGGTTGCTGAATAAGTAAAACAGTAGAGCTTGGATTGAACCTAGACAGCACCTGAAGAGATACTAGCTAGCCTCTCTTATATCAGCAATGTAAAACACAGTTGCTGAAACTATTGGTACCTGTAAATAGTTATCAGTTCCAGATATAGGTCTGCAAAATTTTATAAAGTATACACTGAAGCAATGAATTTTTCCTGCTTCTTCCAAATGAAATCGGCTCATGTACAATAATTAATGTTTCTATCTACATTTCTCTCTACAAAGCCAAATGCAACAAAAAGAACACCAACTTGGAATAAGCCCCAGAATCAATTTCCAACTTGCTATGCAACCTTTGACAAGTCACTTTAAACCCTCTGGGCTCCACTATTTTCATCTATAAAATAGAAAGAATAAGTTTACATAGTTCTGTAAATCCCAAAGATGTAGTTTGGGGGTTCTGTGAAGCCAGATTAAATTTTACAGTAACGGCTGCAGTTATCCACTGAAAGTGACCACAAGAGCACACAGGGAGATCATGGGCAGTACCCACACAGGTTTTTTTCAAATTGTCCCACACATGTAAAAGGAGCCAGGACAGCAGATTTGATCTACTGATCTATTGTCTAAAAGTGCTAGCAGTAAATAATAACACTCATGATGTCTGCAAGAGAAGTAAAGAGCTCGGTCAGGGAGACCCATGCTTCATTTCTCTTCCTGGATGCTGTACCTGGCCTGTGCCCCTGAACTCTGCAGCGCTGCCCATTCACTGCCCCTGAGAGCCCTCGCCAAAGGGCTCCTGCAGAAAAGTCACATACTTGCCAGTGGAGTGAGCCTCACTCAGCCTTCTTTCATCAGAGATCTCCTCAGATTTAAAAACCAGGTCCCTGATAATCCTTTTAGCTCCTTCTCTAAGATTTCTCAGTTACCGAACCATTTCTTACTTCAATAGACCAAAGCAAAGTTATCAAACCAAAGCACTGGAAGGTCTTTTTGCACCTGTGTATGTATAACATGCTAAGACTTGCTGGCATAAAGATTCATAATAATGAAGGAAAACAAAATAAAAGTAGGCAGAGTTAGAAGAATAACAGGTAATAATTAAAATACAATCGGGGACAGGCATGATGGCTCACACCTATAATCCCAGCACTTTGGGAGGCCAAGACGGGAGGATTTATTGAATCCAGGAGTTTGAGACCAGCCTGGGAAAGATAGTGAGACCCTGTCTCTACAAAAAAAAAATAAAACAATTAGCCGAGCATGGTAGCCCATGCCTGTAGTCCCAGCTACTCAAGAGGCTAAAGTGGGAAGATAGCTTGAACCCAGGAGTTCGAGGTTACAGTGAGCTACAATAGGGCCACCACACTCCAGCCTGAGCAACAGAATGAGACCTCATCTCTAAAAATATTAAAAAATACAATAAAATAAAATACAGTAGGGTAAGATATTAGTACCTCACTTTAGTAGATTTCTTTATGTCATTTCAAGTATTTGCATGTATTTAATCACCAAACCAACCCCAAAATTAGGCTACATATGTTTCATCATCAACCTCACTTGAGAAATGAAGGAAACTGAAGCACAAACATTGTAAACAACTTGAAAAACAAGTGAGTGGTTGACGATCCATATATCCTAATTATTAAGACCATGCTTGCTCCACAATTATAGTTTATTTTAACCATCAAATCCTGATAGAAGATGATTGCCCTCTGATACTTGAGTTTAAAGAAAGTTCTTTATGCAAATATAGAAGTAAAACATTAACTAGACTTTAAGGTTAGTAAAATCTCTTCATTAATTCACTCAATGAGCATGGGTTGAGAATCTATGTGCCTGGCACTGTTTTAGGTGTAGGGAGTTTAGCAGTGCATGAGGCCAAAAATGGCATCCCACCCTCAGGGCTTACATTCATTCTAATTAGAGGGAAGACAATAAATGAGAAAATGAATAAATAAGTAGTACGATGTCTGATAATGAAGAAAAACTAAGTAAGAGGAAGGGATAGAGAATGAGGGGTGAGGGATGCCGCTTTACACTGGAGCATGACCGCACGACCGCAGGCCTCTCTGAGGAGGGGACACGGGATCGCAGCTGTGAAGGAGGCAAGGCCGTGCCAAGATCTGGAAGGCAGCTCAGGCAAATGGAAGGCCCAGGGCCAGGAGCCTGTTTGCTTGTTCCAGGAAGGCAAGGAGACCACTGGCCAGAGGCTAGTGACTAAAGACCTGGTGTCAAAGAAGAGAGCTGGGCCGGATCATGCAGGTCTTGCAGGCTGTGGAGGGAAGCTCAGAGCTTACATGAAGGGGAGGGAGCTACAAAAGGGTTTTGAACAGAGAGTGATAGGATGTGCTTTACTTTTTTAAATTATCATTCTGGTTTCCCTGAGGAGATTGAACTCAGCACAAGAGTGGAGACAGGGAATTAGGGGCTATAATGTGGTTCGGGCAAAATATGATTGGTGCCCTAGTGATAGTGACTCAGGATACGTTTTTAAGGGAGAAATCATGAAACTCGCTGATGGATTGAATGTGTGAGAAGAAGAGTTAAGAGCATCTCCTGGACTGTGAGCCTAAAGAACAAGATAAGTGATACCATTTACCAAAAAATAGGGGATCTTGGGGTAGAATCATTTTCCAAAACTTATAACCCTCAAATTATACTGGTTAACTTGATTTCAGAATTTATTTTTGAAAATGGAAAGAATTCTTAATTCAAGAATCTTTAGAAAATGTCACCACCGTTTTAAGGATAAGCCATGTATAGCAACAATGATATTCTGCCACCAAGGAGTGTTCCAGTCTGAGACAGAATTCTGAACCAGACCATGAGCCAGATCTGGTGTAATATTTGTAAGTGTTCTTTCATAAAATAGTTTCAAAGACTCGTGAGTAGAGAATTATAAAATTGTGCCTTCTGTTTAGGACATGTTTATAAATACAAATAGCTCTCAATTCTTTCCAAGAAGTACAAGGTAAACGTCCACAGTTCTGTTAAAAGGAATGTTAAGTATTGGCCTGAAAGGTATACTCTTGAGAAAGAAATGTTCCAATGGAAATGGGGAAGAAATGTACTTGATCTGTGAGCCAGTGACTCAGTGGCTCTTTTACAGGACCAGGGTCTGGAATTTCCAGGCAGCTATGCTGCTCTGAAGTTGGCCTCAAAGATTGGTAGGCAGTGCCATTGCACCACCCGTGCAAGATCGATAAGAACAAGAAAACTCTTTAGGGGTACAAAGACTTAGCCAAAATCACCACTAAATTGGGAATAGAACCAAAACTATGTAAACAGTAGCTTAAGGATGGGCACAGAAATTATTTGATTCATATTCAGAGAAAACTGAAGTGTCATCAAGTTCCAAGAAAATTGTTTCCTTTACCAGTCCCGACTTTTACAGAGAATGACACCTTTTCAACATTTTAGCTTCTCTGATGGTTACGAATTATCTATGATTATCATTTTTATAGATGAGGAAGTGAATTTCTAATAGCATATAAACTCTATAAAAACAAGGAGTTTTCTTTTTTCCTTTTTTGTGTGTTCCCAGCAACTAGAACTATATCTGGCACACACTTAGCATTCAGCAGATTTTTGTTGGATGAATGAATAGTGTGAATACATTGCTAACTCAAAAAGGAAAAAAGAAAGTAGAAAGGAATCTTCTCTTTCCACTTGCTTTTATACGAAAAGCCGGGTTGTCAGGTGAAAGCTTAAAAAAAATGTCAGGAGAAACTCTTCTTCCTGGGTGAGCAGCTCTTATCTAATATACTCTCTTTTTTTCTGGTGTCATGGTTAAGTTCTTGTTTCTGGACATATTTATAGCATTCATTGACAATGACTAAGCATTAACAGATTTTTATCTTAGGTTCTATCAGTTTTTATGTGGTCTCCATTTCTCACACATTCTTGCAGTCTTTGTCGGGGAGCACTGCCAACCTGAGGAGTTAAACAAAATATTAAATAATTGACAAGCTAGACTGTCCTCTCAAGTCTGTTTAAGCTCCTAAGATCCATGTCTAAGATTCCAACTTGAACTTGTATTAGTTCATTCACCCTTATCAGTTCTGACCTCACGTTCAGGGATGGCCTTTCTTCCATCACCATTATTGTATCTGGCTATAGTGATTTAGTACCTATGGATAGAAACTAGTAAAGAGAGAAAAATGAGAAATGAAAAAGGAATTTAGTGAGATACGTCAGTTCCCAGACCAAGCCCCTTTTAGGAAAGTACTGAATGGGGAAACAGAAGCCTCACACTTCCACAGCATAGAATCTAGTCTGGATTTTAGAATCTGTTATCACGCAGTCTGATGGGCATGAATCTGTCCTGGTATCCAGTGTTCTTTGAAATCCTTGAATCCAAGACCTTTTAAAAATGTGTATGAAAGTCATGCTAAAGAGAGAAAATAAATAAGATGCATTCTAGTAGAAAGTCAAGGAGAGATAATAAAATAAATCTTTCTCATCTCTCCTTTTGGTGACATCACGCTTCAAAAATAGGTATCGGGAGGAATCCAAGGGAGGAATTTCAGTTAGGCCAATCTACTTACAAGTAGAATGTCTTCCAGGATACAAGAGCCTTTGGCAAACATTGGTTGGCACATTCTTTCTACAAGGTAAAAGCCTTTTTTTCCTTTGGCAGGTTTTAAATGATACTTAAGAGTGTCAGACAAACCTTCCAAACTGTAGCCAAAAGCAGGTTAATCCAACATCCCCAGCCAGCTCAAGAACAATGAAAAAGTTAGGCCCCAGAAAACTCAGGATATTAATTGTAAAACATAATTCCACAATATTTATGGCTCCATAAACTGGGCGGAGCTGCTCTTGAGTATGGCGAAGTACTCCTTGCAGTGGGGGTTGCTTATACTTGATGCTGTCACAGGTATTATTTAGAAAAGAACCACAGTTCACTCATGATCTATTCATTAAGACTCAATCTTTAGTGGGCATAAGAAGCAACCAGAGCAAGCTTATAGAAAATGCAGATTTCTGGTCTCTTCCCCAAGCCTTTCTCATCAGCGTCCATGGGGGAGGAGATTGGAAGGGAGGAAGGCCAGTGAGTAAGATGCAAATCGTCTGTAAACCACACATTCAGGAACACTGCACTGAAGTCTGGCATGAGCTCCCTGAAGTCAGGACTCTCCCTATATAACTCTTTTTTTTTTCCTAGGTACCTCTTAATTCCCCATACCTGCCAGCTGACACTGAAATGGGTAGAGATTCAATGAATAGTCAGCGAATGCAGTATAGATGCCAGACACTGTTCAAAATACTCTACACGTATTAACTCATTTAGACCTCACAGTAAAGGACTATTATTAGCTCTGACCCTTGCTGGGCACTCTGCCTGCATACTGTCCAGAGAGTGACATGACATGGCTGGCTTTTGTTCAGCCGCCACCACCTCGGGAAGACCCTTCTTGTCTGCCTATCCAAAGTTGCATCAATCCCACTCTCATCCCATCACAAGATCCTGTTCTTTTTCTTTTTAGCACTTACCTCTAACTAATATTATCTTGTTTGGTTTAAATATAAGCTGTATGAGAACAGGAGTCTTGCAAGTCTTATTTGTCACTGTATGAAGGCACAGTGCCTAACTCACAGTAGACACCAAAGAAATATTTGTTAAATGCATTCATTTAAGAAGTGCATAGCAAATGAAAAGTAAAGACGTCGTATTTCTTAGTTCCCTCAGAGATTCCAAAATTTAATATAAGTGTAAAAACTGAAAGAGAACATTTATAACCCCAAAATGTTCTCAAAATGACTTCCTAATCTACCTTGTCCCAAGTCATAGCATGGCCGCGAGAAAAAGGAAGAACTAAGTGAGGGTTAAAATGGAAAGTCTGGATAGATTTTTCATACTGTGCTTCAATATTTTGTTTGAAATTAACTCTCAGGACATCAGATACATCCATGTTCAAACATAAGTAAAAAACACATTCCTAGATCAAATGTACATGATTTTTAGATTAACCAATGTTTTTATTAGCCGCACAGTGACTCTGCTTTACTAGTTTAAAAAGCTGTATCTACATGGCACCAAAAGAGCTAGTGAAATCAATGAAACTCAAACCAACTGCTTCAACAGTAAAAAGAATAAATAGACCAGTTCACTCCTATAAATAGTGAATGTGTCAGAATTGGTTATTGCTCTGTGCCAGAAAAAAATTATAATCGGGAGCTCACTAGCTGTCTTTAGGAAAGAAATTTTTAATTTTAAATGGATTTTATTTTATTTTATTCATTTTCTTTAGAGACAGGGTCTTGATATGTCACCCAGGTTGGAGTGGCATGATCATAGCTCACTGTAACCTTGAACTCCTGGGCTCAAGTGATCCTCCCACTTCAGCCTCCCTAGTAGCTAGGACTACAGGTACACACCACCAAGGTCTCACTGTGTTGCTCAGGCTGGTCTCAAACTCCCAGCTTTAAACTATCCTCAGCTTCCAAAGTGCTGGGTTACAGATGTGAGCCACCACACCTGGCCTTAAATGGACTTTGAAAGGGTTTCCTATCCAGTATAACTCAAAACCATGGTTCCTTTGAAAGGGGCCACTAAACCCCTGCAGTATTCCTACTATGGACAACCACATCATTCTCTTCCTTCTTTTCATTTATGGTGTGAGTCTCAGGCAAAAGAAAATAGGGCCTAAGAATTGCTCCTGAATGAAGCAATTTTTACCACTTCTACTAAAATGCCAGACAGTAAACGTTGTCAATGACACTGTTGGATGGAAAACACTCAAAATCAACTAGAAACTTCAAAAAAAAAAAATACCTTGTTTTATTTTGAGACTATCTTTTCACTCTGGTCACATAGAGAGTTGGCCAGACCTAAGTTGGCTTCATTAGTCATCTCAGAGCATATGCATAGATCATGGAAAAATCTCTGGTCTCCAATCACATTAATTTCAGTCAGTCATTGAGGGTTAGCATGAAAGTTGGAAGTACTAAAATAGATGGGGGGAGAGTCAGAGGAAGGAGCTCAAACATTAGCGAGGTTGCTCTAATTAACACTACAGGAAGGCAAAGATCTTCACCTAGGAAGAATTTGGCTTCCCGCTCCCATTGAGAAATGTTTAATCAGACTATTTTAAAAGATACAGAGGAATTTTTTTCATTCTAAAAATTTCCAAGTGTGACGATAAGTGTCAAGAACAAAGATAATCTCTATGTTCACTACCCAAGCCCTCAAAAGCATTTGGGTTAACTCAAAGCCACGTTTAGCACATTTTGTTTTTCATTTTGTGAGCAAAACATGATTTGGATTACATATTTCTCTGACACGCATGCATAGAGCTGAGAGACTCTGTCACTTCCTTATCAGAAACAACAGGAGAAATTCTAAATATGAAGAATCACAGAGATTTATTGCCCCTATTCCCAGCCTGACACTTGGCTCAGCGTAGAGGCTAAGCAGCCAAAAAGAAGTCCTCTGCTAAGGTATGAAGGGAACTGGCTGCTTGTGAAATCCAGGCTTGGGAGTGACACAAACAGGGCTTTTACACAGCCAACAAAACCTCGTCTTTTTGAAGTCAGATCAATTGATTTCTTGAACATTTCAAATAAGCAAAATTCTGCAGGAAATGGAAGCCAGATGAATTTTTAACCCAGGAGTTCCTTGGAGGAGACATAGAAAATATCCCAAGAACATCCTTTAAGTTTCATTCTGCCCTTCCCAGTAGACTTGCTGTCCAGAACTACATCCATGCAACAGGTATGTAGAGACAATGATTGAATAAACTTGAGGAGGGATAGAAATTTTTTTTATTCAAATAAAAAAAAAGAAACACTATGTATCTGATGTACATCTATACCAATTTCCTTTTCTTTTTTTGAGACAGAGTCTTGCTCTGTTGCCCAGGCTAGAGTGCCGTAGCGTCAGCCTAGCTCACGGCAACCTCAAACTCCTGGGCTCAAGCAATCCTTCTGCCTCAGCCTCCAGAGTAGATGGGACTACAGGCATGCGCCACCATGCCCGGCTAATTTTTTCTATGTATTTTTAGTTGTCCAGCCAATTTCTTTCTATTTTTAGTAGAGACGGGATCTTGCTCTTGCTCAGGCTGGTCTCGAACTCCTGAGCTCAAATGACCTCCCGCCTCGGCCTCCCAGAGTGCTAGGATTACAGGCGTGAGCCACCGCGCCTGGTCCCAATTTCTTTATAAATAAAAAAAACTACATTGATTTGGAAGGAGCTGCAAAACACTTAGCAAGAAGTATCTATTGTGAACTGGGCACTGTGCTGGCAATTTTTAAAAACCTTCTGAAGTAGGTTGTTATTATTTCATTGCACATCTAAAGAAACTGAGGCTTATTGAGATTCAGTGACCTCACAGAGGACACACTGATTGTATAAATGGAGAGACTGAGCTTAACTCACCAAAGGAGTCCTCAGTTGATCCTCAGGGTTGAAATCCAATGCAAAGAATTTGATTTCTAAGACTATGTTTCTTCTATCCCTGCTATTGTTAGTTTGCACCTCCCTGCGTGTGGCAGCCTGTGTTGAAGCTATAACTACCAGGTCAGGTGTAGTTAACAGTTGTGTGTGTGCCAGGAACACCACCTCACCAAGCAGGAGCAGCCTATGTGCAACTTTCCCCAGGAACTCTAAGGGGACAAAGAAGGGGTTCTCCCTTCTCCCCACGACTCTCTAGCTTTAGGCATTTAAAGAAAATATAAGGAACATGAAAAGAAGAAAACAGACACCCTGCCATACCTAGCTGCTATCTTGTTAACACCTTATTCTTTGTACTTGTGACTTTTGCAGATGATGAAATATTTCTTTCCTCTTAATTTCACATATGCTTCCCAGAGGCCCCCAGGTTTCCTGAAATTTTTATTAAGAATTCCAGATATTCCAGCAATAATTTTCAGACACCACAGCTTTGGCTGACAGAGAGCAGATACATACCATGTTTGGTACAAACGACCTCTAGGGATTTCCCCTCTGCTTTCTTCTGCTTTTTCTTCCAGTGCAACTGTCCCATTACTGGTTTTGATTTATTAATATGATCATATTTTCCCTTCCCAGGAATCTCATTTGCAAGATAAGGAAATAATAAAGTGATAATAGATAGTCATCCCTGGTATTTTGTTAGTTTTTCTCTACTCTTGCATTTGAACTGACTGCTCTGTTTCTTGGGCACTTCTGTATCAGCAAAGAAAATCATGGACATGTTACCATTTTTTTTCTGTGTATCTATGTTAATGAGGCCCACTCCTAACATTTCTGATGCTTTGGGCAAAAGTACAAATGTACAGGCCCACATATTATGCATTTAAATACTTAAAAGTTATGAATCGAGCTAAAAAACTTATGTTCTATCCCTCTGCCTTGGAAAATATACCTTCATAACAACCTAGAAGATCAAGTTCAAATTTCGAATTCTCAGACTCCTTGGAGTTCTGAATGCAGAGGTGAAAGGAGATCAGCTTGCACTTCAGCTCTTTTGCTCCCACCGCCAGCCCTGCCAAGGACTACAACAGGTTTTACAGCCATGCGTGTGAATGCCCCGTTGGCATAAGCTCCATCCATAACCTCTAGCAAGCAGCTTCTCCCTGGCCCCATGCTGGTCTCAGGGATGCACACCCCAGTGTCCATCTCAAGGGGCTAAACCCTGAGAAAAAGCTTGTGTGGGGACTGGAAATGGCTCAAGATCATCTGGACAGATAATTCCAGGGTCCTATATATCCAGAGCATTGTCCAGAAGAGTATGGGCTCTAGACAGCACGACCGTTCGGACTCTCACCCCAGGGCAGGCGCAGGAAACATGGCTGGGGGAAAATCAGAGCAGAGGCCCTTCTTGGCCCCACCTGGGTGGTACTTCGAGTTAATGTCCCCTTTGTTAAAATGGGTAAGTGGGAATTGACCTCATTTACCGCACACATTTCATCCATATCTTCTAGGTAGCAGTGGAAGGTATCTCAAAAGAAGATTTAGAGCTAGAGACTCAAGAGCTATAGCTTCACATAAGGCAAGGCATCGGCACCTCAATATCACTGAGGATTACGCAACTTGCTCTTTGAGTTGCAAGTGCAGTCATCTGATTTCCTGTCCCAGTTTCCAATGGTTCAAAGCCAATGAATAAGTAGAACCTGTTATGTATTCCAAAGGAGACATAATTAACAATGAATTATTATTTAACAGAAATAACTTTAATTAAGAGGAGGAAATACAAGCACATATTTCATTGTCATAAATTACTTTGGAAGCTAAAACAAGGAGAAGGCAGATAAATGTACTCCACAAGATGAGAGTGAGGGATGGGTTCTTTGGGTTTACATTTGTTCCAAGTGAGACAGGCTGTGCTTCTCCTGCCTGTCTTAACCCGTGGATCCTCCCGCCTCTATCAGTGATGACAACAATAATAACAGCTAATACTCACATCATACTTACTCTATGTTAGACATCATTGTATGCACATACATTTACTTATTTAATCCGTACAAAAGCCCTATGAGTAGGTATTATCATTATACTCATTTTGTAGAAAAAGAAAGTGAGACATAAAAAGAGTTTTGGGGTGGGGGAATAAAAACCCTGTCTAAAGTCTTGTAGATAATAAGGTTCAGGGCTGGAATTTTAACCCAGGCAAGGTGGCTCTAGAGTCTGTGCACCCAGCAACATATTCTCCTGCTTCTTGAGCTGCTACCACACAAGGTCGAGCCAGTTCAGCCCACTGGTCACCCTCTATTCTGCCATGCCTCCCCAGGTAACCATGCTTTTGGCCCCAGTAGTTGTTTGACCTGGAAGAGTTGTTGCTTTGATTGACCTGAGATTTTTTCCTTGCTTTGTGATAAGAAGGCCTCCTCCTTCTAAGCCCAATGGCCATCACCCACTAGAAGCCTAGAAAATCATGACGGCCCAAAATTCTTTCAACACCTAGCTGGACTTTTTAAAGAGAAGCTTTGTGCATGATAATTTTCTTATCCTATTGTCTTTAAGTTTCAAAAAACTTTAGGGATTAGGCTTTATTTTTCTTTGTTTCCAATTCCTAGTAGAATTCTTTGCATATAAGAAATTTTTAAATAAATAAAGTTCCGCTGTATTCTTCAATAACTCTGCGTTTTAATCTGTCAACTCAATGAATATAACGAGCAGAACAATATTTGTATAAAAGTTTCAAATTCAATTGTGGGTGGCACAAATATAGAAAGAGTGTGTGGCCGGGCGCGGTGGCTCACGCCTGTAATCCTAGCACTCTGGGAGGCCGAGGCAGGCGGATCGTCCTGAGCTCAGGAGTTCGAGACCAGCCTGAGCAAGAGCAAGACCCCGTCTCTACCAAAAATACAAAGAAATGAATCGGACAGCTAAAAATATATAGAAAAAATTAGCCGGGCATGGTGGCACATGCCTGTAGGCCCAGCTACTTGGGAGGCTGAGACAGTAGGATTGCTCGAGCCCAGGAGTTTGAGGTTGCTGTGAGCTAGGCTGACGCCACGGCACTCGCCCCAGGCAAGAGAGTGAGACTCTGTCTCAAAAAAAAAAAAAAAAAAAAAAAGAAAGAGTGTGTGTGTGTGTGTGTGTGTGTGTGTGTGTACATATATATGCCACAATCTATTTTATATTCAAAGTTTTCATCCAAACAGGTGATAGGTTGCAGGATTTAAGTGCCTAGAACTTGGAGGCAGCCTCCTTGAGTTCAAACTAATCCTGTTATTTACCAGCTGTGCGACTTTTGACATATTATTTAAATCCTCTGTGCCTCAGTTTCTTCATAGATAAGTAGGAATAATTATGATAATAGCTTCCATGTCAGGGGTATTTTTCTAAGTATTAAATTTGTTAATCAATATAGGTGCTTAAATGAATGAACCAATGTAAAGTGCTTTCAACAGTGTCTGGGAAATAGTAAGTGCTCCGTGAATATTAGCTATCATGCCAAACTGTCCCATAAATTATATTCAAATAAAATATCTTTCGACACATGAAATAGTTGCATTTCTTAAGGGACTGATGAAGTGGCTAACCATATTTTCTCTATATGGTTATTAAGAGAATAGTTAAGAATAATAGCGGAAAAAAATAATTAACAGGATACAACCAGGAATAACACAATATAATGCATGCTGCATTAGCCAGCAAGTGTAGGCAATGTAACAAGCTCCATCATGAAAATATAGCTCTGAGAGACACGATCTTGGCTGTCTAGTATCAGCTGATTCACTATCCTCCCCTCTCCCCTGAGCAGGCCTCATCCTTCTGGGAATAACAGGGAGCAGAGACATCAATCTTAGCTCCAGTCTGCTGTAATTGCTGCAATTGCTCAAACTTGTACCAACTAACACCAAGAAAATGAACTCCACAATTCCCAGCCAACATCCCATCCATTCAGCAAAGGGTATCTACTAGAACAAGTACACAGTCACGTATTTTTTGTTTGTTTGTTTACACTCTCTACAATGAAGCCAGAGGGAATTACAGGAGGCCCGCAGTATTCAAGATGTTTCAAAGCATACACACCAGTTTAAATCCTTTTTGGAGCCCAAATTCCTTCCCTCGATGTCTTACCATTTGCTGCACAAACCCTTCCCAAATTCCTCCCCAGGCCATTCTTCCAAGTAAAGCTTGGAACACTTATTATGCTATATCTAATTACTGTTTACTTCATCGGTATGTGGTATTTTCTCAATATCATTAGCATAAAGCAGGGCTCCCTATAGGTGGTAACCAGAATGATGTTCAGTTTAGTCCTTTTTAAGTCCTTTTGGTCAAATCTGTTCTTGGCACCCAGTCTAAGGATGTTAACGTTTCACAGTTTCCTCCCACTTCCTTTGTATATTTCCCCATGCAGTTTCCTTGGCCTGTTACAGTTTTTTTTTTCTAAATTAATTAACATCTCATTTTTTTCTAGATATATTTAATACCTTTCTCTTCTCTCCAACAAAACATATTTCTCTTCTGATGCCTACTCAAAATCATTAAAATTACATTTCAATTTCAGGAAAGTATCCTACACACCATTCCATGCAACTTAAAGTGACTATTATCACAGGTATTTTCTTTCTGAAATTAACATGTAGTTTTATATATCAGATGCGAGCTCAACAAACCCAGGAGATATTACTTCTTTTAAAGATGATTTTGTTTATAGATTTGCTTAAGGATGTGCTTAAGGAAACAGAACCAGTTGGTAAAAAGAACATTAATATCCTGGAACCACAGTAATAGCAAGACTGTAAAGCTACACAATGGGTATTAAAACAGCTACCTTTGTTGAGTTTCTACTGGTTGCCAGGCAACTATCAGACATTTGTTACCAAATATGATCCCCTTAAGAATTATTCTTCCCATTTTCCAGGGTAAGAAACGGAAGTTCCTAAGGTTACACAGCAGGACTCTGCAGCCCTCTGGCTCTTACCACCTTGCAGGCTGCCCCTCAGCACATGGTCCCCAATCACTGCAGCACACTTAGGAAGGAAGAACTGAAACTCAAACAGCTCATCCGATCCATGCATTTAAGGCCGGGAAGCAAATTTTCACTATAATTATCTGGCAAAGGAAAACTAAACTTTTATATTTGTGGTTCATTGTATAATCCTTCAATAATACTTCATTTTCCCCTAGTGTTTTCCTTGAGAAAAAATATAATAAACCTCGAGGAAAAGTATGGTGCTGTTAAAATTAACACTTAAAATAAAAATTGGACTTGAACTTTCAGAAGCCAGTGCTACTGGCAGTTAAAAATGATGTCCTCCAGGGGAGGGGAACTGTCTTAAGTTATTGTGTCATAACATATTGAGTAAAGCATTAACCCCTTTTGGATCCTTCAAATATGTCTTTGAGTTCTACCTTAACCATAATAAATGTAGTAGAATGATACCTTAAAAGAGATGATAGTCAGGCTCCTCCAAGCCTGAAATATTCCATAGCCTGTCTTTTCCCTGTGGGTTTGATCCTACAGCTCAGAAGATGACACTGTTCATAATATGACTCCATTCCCTTTAGAGAGTTCTTTCTCTGAAGATTTGGGATCTTATCTATTTCACCACCATTTATTAATCCTAGAACTTCTCGGACACAAGGTTTTCATTTAATATTTAACTTTGGCACAGAGACATTTTTTAAGTCTCTCCAGCCCAAAGCTTGGAAAAGAGCTAAGGAAATGTAGCCAGGAGAACTCTACAACAATATTTTTTAAACATTCATATGTCCAGATTTTAAAATACATACATTTATCTTTTCTTCAGGAACAGCAATAACTCTAAGCTGACAAGATTTTTATTAATATTCTTGCTAACAGCTAGTGGATCCAACATGTTTTTTTGGAAAAAAAAGAAAGAAAGAAAGAAACCTCAAATACCTCCCGTTTACCCGTGATGACCTGGCTTAGTCCTTGAGAGGATTAGGAGTGTTTCTTTCATAAAGTCACATTTCATTAGGATGAATGTTTTGCTCCAACCCGAATATATTACAGCCCATCATCACCGTTTCAGTTGATTATCAAAAAGCAGATCAACATATAATGTATCCTGCTGCTGAGCTTCTGAATCACAATGTGCAGGCAAAGTAAGGAGGTGCAAGATATTATAAAAGACTAAGTGGATACCCGAAAAGAAAGGAGTGAGAAGATAATACTAAGGGTAATACAAAGTCATATTTTTCAGAATGAGGTAGCATAAGAAACCAACACTAGAAGAATTACTTCAAATTCCTGGGCCTGGGAAAAGAATGTTGCCCCATTTTCCTTTTGATTGTGATATAAAGAGATTGTCATAAATTATAAAATACAATGGAAGCTCGTCTACACATAACAAAAATTTGATAGAGATTGGCCCATAACTAATCCCATTTCAAATTCAAAATAAAAGCATAATTGGTGACATTAATTCAAATTAATACCAGATTCATAAGGGCAAAATAAATCTTCCTTTTGGCCAAAAAGATCCTACATGCCTGGATATGGGAGCCCCAGAAACCTTTGAAATTTTTGAAAGCTTTTGACCTCTTGAAAGCTAAGGAATACCAAAAGACACTTTTTTTTGTATAATGGTTCCCACAGTCAAGCACCAAATTTTACACATACTAAAATGACCACGTGAGACACAGTTTGTAATTAATCCACTGTTGACAGAATGGGACCTATAGGTAGTGTGGGCATTTGCACACTAGTGATTTATGAATCACTGGCTACCAGGCACTGTTCAAAGCACTGCATATGGAGAAATCTCATTTACTCCTCACAGCCTCAACTGTAATAGGTCTTACTAGGTATCACCATTTTATAGGTGAAGAATGTAAGGTGCAGAGAGGTAAGGAACTTGCCCAAGGTCACACAGACCACGAGGGGCAGAGGCAGCATTAAGGGTCTGGTTTAGATCCCATGCACATAACTGTCCTGCTATGCTGCCTCACACACTTCCCATCCTGCCAGTCAGAATTCCCAGTAAACAGCCTTCTGCACACCTGACACAAAATGTTAGTGTAGACCCAGTTGATGCAGTCCTCAGACTACCACCCTCACTGCTCCCACTCTCTCGCTCTACCCCAGCTCTTCTTTCCTGAGGGGCTACACTCTCAGAAACTCTCCGACTGCCCAGCCCTTCATTCCAACTTGAACCTTCTCACTGGGATCATGATCTCCACTGGAGAATGGGTAAACGTCAATCTTATCAAAGTTATTTACACATGTGTGTGAATGATTTAGTAGGATAACTCTACCACACGGTACTTGCATTTCAGAAAAGGGTTTTGTTGACCCAAACGAATTATACAGGAGAGGATTTTGTTGTTATTTGGTTGCTTTTGTGGTGCCTGTGTCATGAAGAGCACAGCATTTGGAGTCAGAGAGAAGCTGAAATCCTAGCTCTGTCAATATCAGTTATGTAAAGTTGTGAAAGTAACTCAATATTCTTAGTCTCTGGTTCCTCATCTGTTTAAAAAAAGTTGGCAGATCTTCACGGGAGTGTTGTCACAATTGACTAAGATGGTGTCTCTCTGGCACCAAACATACTGCCTGGCATGTAATGGGCATTTAATAAATGTCAGGGTTTTTTTTAATTTGAAGAGGTTTATTCTGTGCTAAATTCGAGGACCATGGCCCAGAGCCACGCCCAAGAAGTCTTGAGTAAATGTCAGTTCTTATCCTATTCTCCTAGCATTTCCCAAAAGACAAGAACCATGGGGCTAACCCCTGACTGCCATCATTTACCAGGGAAACTGGATTGACAAGGCTTCTACTTGTTGATCAATAAGGCAGACATTCTGCTATCTGCCTCCTTGGCAGCCTGCCGTCTATTCGTGAGTCAGCAGGGGCTTTGGAAGGCTGGTGAGACCAGCATCCTGTCACTGCAGCTTCACTAAAGACCAGCCTCACGATGTTGGCATTACGCTGCTATATGCCACAGGGGAGAAAAAGTCATGTCGCTTTCTCACCCATCACAAGGTTCATGGCTGAGACCCCTGTCACAAAAGACAGATTAACAAGAGAAAAGCATACAAATGTATTTAAGCATACAAAGTTATATGGGACGTGGGAGCCTTCAGAAATGAAGACCCAAAGACCCAGGAAAAACTGTATTTTTTATGGACAACCATGCAGAAGTATGATTGGAGGACAGAAGGGTGTGATCTAATGGTAATGAACTGGGGAGGACTTAGCTCAGCCTAAAGTTTGTTCAGATTCTGGTAGGACACCTCTGGGATGAGGGTCTTGTGACCTACTTTCAAGAGAGGTAGGTCAAAGAAGGTCAAAGAATTCTTTTATGGCCCTCTTCAGAGGAGAAAGGCAGAAGGTCAGAAAGTGACCTTCCTACTTCTGAGGTTTTCTCAATTTCCTTCAGCTTAAAATACTCAACATGCCAAAGTGTTATATTTTGGGCTAACATGTCTCACACTCTGTTAATGCCAAAATGGTATAGCCTGTCTTTTAAAGAGATTTATCAGCACTGCCTAAAAACTTATCCATTCACTCAACAACATGAATTCACCAATTACTATGTGCCAAATGTTCTGATAAGGTCTGGGAAATGCAGAAATAAAAGATGGCCAATGAGCTTCCATGTGTTACCTGGTAGCAGAGGTGACAACAAAACAGAGAACAGAAAAGAGGTGTCCCCCCAGCCAGAGGTGCATGCATATACACTCACAAGACACAGAGTCATACTCAAGAACAATGATTACCAACCATGGTGTCATCCATTCAATCATTTATTTTCCACGGTTTTTTCTGAGCACCTACTATGTGCCACCCACTGGGGAAACAGCACAGTGAATAAGATAGGCCAGGTCTCTTCTCGCACAGAGTTTACAGACATAGCAGGGGAGATGGACAATGAATAAATTAAATAAGCAAGATAATTTCAGCTATTGAGAAATGGTATGAATCAGGCAATGTGATAAAGAATAATTGGGTTTGGGCACTGCCTTGACCAGAGTGGTCAGAGAAGTGTTCTCTGAGGGGAAGGCATTTAACTGATACCTGCATGACATAGCAGGGAGCCAGACACGTACAGAGCTGCGAAAATACCATGTGGGTAGAAAGAACGGCATGCCCCAAAGCCCTGGCAGGACCAAATTAGTGATTTCGAAGAACAGAGGGAAGGTCAGTGCAACTGGTATTTAGTCAACAAGTGGAAGTGGAATCAGGGACAGGCGAGGACCAGACAAGATAGGATCTGTAAGCCACAGAAGGGAGTCTGGATTTTATTCAAAGATATTGGAGGGTTTTCAGCAGAAGAAGGTTATGACCTGATTTTTAAATGATAAAGAATATTTACATAATCACACTCTAATAAAGTTAAATGGACAATTATTTTATCACATTATACATACACTGATGACCAATTTTTAAATAATAATAACATAAAATATACTAATTCTAACTAGAAGTGTAGTTTCAGCATCACTAGGTTAATGTAATGATTGAGAAGTCATTTCATTGATTTGGGGGTCCATAATGACCATCATTACTCAGGTGAGGCAAAAAGGTATGCTTAAAAAATTCTGACCAAGAAGATGACAAGCAAAGTAAGGTCTATTGAAATTAATACTCCTCAAGCCCGGTGTGTTTTCTATTAAATACAAAACAGTCATGTTTGAGCTGGAACCTTCCTAGCTCATCAATTGTTCATTCTGCACAGCTGAGAACAAGCCAGGGTCTCTTCTGTGGTTTTCATTCACGAAAAGCCCAGCATGTTAACTGTGAGGATGCCAATGGACCCAAAGTGTAGAACTAGGTAGGTGCTTGAGAAATCGTGGCTCACTCCCTCTGTGGGGATGAGGTGCCCGTGTGGCGTCATCCACCTGGGGGCATCAAGAGGCCACCTTCCTTCAAAGATCCTCTGAGTGGTCCTCACACTCCCAGGCTTCCTCATCACAAATTCCTCCTCTGGTGACCAGAACACTATTAAAAGACAAATATTTTATCCTGGAGGAGTAACCCAATGATACCATTGTCAGTCATGAATACCTTCCAATGTTGGTTTGGTAAATTACCTGGTTACTACCAGCAGAGCCCATATGCATTTTTTCTTAAGTTCGGGAAGCCCAAAATGTGGCTTGAAAAAGATCATGTCCATAAATAAGCTGTAGTACATCCAGACAGTGGAATATTCAGTTCTGAAAAGAAGTAAACTATCAAGCCATGAAAAGACATGGCGGAACCTTCAATGCATATTACTAAGTAAAGAAGCCAATCCGAAAAAGCTACATACTACGTGATTCCAGAAAAGGCAAAACTGTGGAGACAGTAAAAAGATCAGTGGTTGCCAGAAGGTGGGGGAAAGCGGGAGGTGACATGCGTAGGGAAGGATGAACAGGTGGAGCACAAAGGATCCTTAGGGCTGTGAAACTACCGGGTGTGATACTGTAATGGTGGATACATGTCATTATTTCTTTGTCAAAACCCATAGAATGGCCGGGCGCGGTGGCTCATGCCTGTAATCCTAGCACTCTGGGAGGCCGAGGCGGGCGGATTGTTTGAGCTCCGGAGTTCGAAACCAGCCTGAGCAAACTACTAAAAATAGAAAGAAATTAGCCAAACAACTAAAAATAGATAGAAAAAATTAGCCAAGCATGGTGGCACATGCCTGTAGTCCCAGCTACTCGGGAAGCTGAGGCAGGAGGATCGCTTGAGCCCAGGAGTTTGAGGTTGCTGTGAGCTAGGCTGATGCCACAGCACGCTACCCTGGCAACACAGTGAGACTCTGTTTAAAAAAAAAAAAACAAAAAACCTATAGAATATACAGTGCCAAGAATGAGCCCTAACGTGAAATGGACTCTGGGTGATAATGATGTGTCAGTTCATCATTTGTAGCAAATGTACCACTCTGGTGCGGGATGTTGAAATGTGTGGGTGTAGGGGCCTATACGGGAACCCTGTTCTTCCCACTCAAGTTTGCTGTAACCTAAAACTGCTCTAAAAAATAAAATGTATTTTTAAAAATTAAATAATACAAAGCAGAATAAAATGAAATTAGATTGTATAAAGGGAGGGCAGGTTTATGTAGAAAGTCTCAATGAGTCATCCTGGGCAGCATGATGGGAATGTTAAGGGGATCCAGGGATCACAGAACAGCGGTCAGGAGAAATCATGACAGCGTGGTCGGTGGCCTCCTAGACATTTCTCTGTGTGGGGCAGGGCTTGGGGATGTGGACAGGAGTGTTGCCAGCTTTCTTGGCAATATTTGTACTAATGGAAACAAACAACCCAAACATAACAATGATTTGGGGGATACTTTTTAACTTGGTTGAACTGCCCTCTTGAGGCACTGATGCCATGGATTCCTCTAGTGGCTTTAATCCAGAGTAGACTTAAAGAGTGAGGCCTCTGGAGATAGACTGGCAGATCCAAATCCTACCATGGTGTAGGATCACACTAGCTGTGTGATGACCTTGGGCAAATGATTTAACCTCTTGGGCCCTCATTTCCTTGCTGGCAAAATGATTATAATAATTGCACCTGCATCGCATGGTTACTGGGACTGTATTAAATGAGATAATTTATGTAAAGCACCTAGCACAGTGTCCGGAACTTGGTCAACTTTCATTCAAAGTTGTGACTCTTAATACGGTCATTACCGATAGAGTCTAGCAGTGCTTAAAATAGTCTAAGCCCACATAAAATATGTGTTTGATGAATTTTTAATAAATAACAAGATTTCAAGTGACCCCTGGTGGTTCCAGTGTTAATGCCTGGCTTCCATGTCACAGTGAGCAGACTCTTCCAAATTTTTAAGGGCAATGGTAGCCAGGTGTGAACCAAACTCTCTTCTAACAAGTTATTGCTGCAAGTTTGTATGATGTTTCTCCTCCGATTGTTATCTATACCTGTATGTTTCATGAATTGGACAAGACAAAATAAATTAAAAGTCAGGCTATTATGATTTCTATTCACATAGGATCTTTATTTTAAAAAGTAACTATAGCAACTTGAGCTCTTCAAAGGAAGAGCCTCAGGTAAATTATAATACGTAATTACATTTTATGCGCTTAATCCAAAAGATACTTTAACAAATGCTGGAAATATCCATTTCTACACCCAGTCAGAATTCAGGACCAAGCAAATAGCTTACCTTTGTGTCTCTGTCTCACTATGCTTACATTGATAATAATAAGTAGACAGAGAGAGAAATGATAGGTTGGAAAATGAATAAGTGGGTAGATGACAGACATATTTTTTAAAAAGGAATTTTCCTCACAACATATGATGCGATTTGATTTTGTTCAAAGCTAGAACAAGTAGAGTTCAATAGTAAGAATCTAGTCTGGCTCCTCTAAAAAAAATTCAGAATATTATGATATGCCAAATAATATGTAGGTTCAGTAAGTCTTTGCCTGCCTCAGAGTTCTTATGAATAACTCGTTTTTTTCAACATGCTCCCATATAAGGCCAGATACTCACAGAGATAATTCAAAAGCTATTTATGTTTGCCATGCAATGTCTTCTATTTGCATTCTTTGCAAGTCTTGTGCTGACTGATATTAAAATAAGTTTATTTTTTATGGATACACATCAAGGACTGGAGAGCAGAAGCCTAATCACACACTGGGAGATGGAGGGAAGCCAGCATGAGACTGTAAAAATGTTGGCAATTATCATCCAAGTGAGTTGGTCAGCCCAACACACATGAAAAGGAGTTGAATGTTTCCCTGTTACTAATTTCACAGAGATGGAAACTGATGCAGGGAAGGAGTCTGAGCAGTCAACTCCTCAGCTAGCCAACCCCTCTAGACTGTAAGTCAGTCATTCCAGGACAGGGGCCTCGTTCTCCACCCATTATTATGTCTCCATCACTTGGCATCTGCTAAGTACTGAATAAGTTGAATGGATAGATAAATAAACTAATTAATTAATGGGTGGACGCACATCTCTGCATTCTTCTTATCTTAGAACTTCAATCTCCAAACAGAGCACTAGTGTAGGATCTGGAGGTTGTTGTGCAAACAAAGGCAAATGGCCAAGCAGTGTTTATTAGGGAAAATTTATAGAGAGAGAAACAGTAGTGGGTGTGAGGGTCCCTGTTATTCTTGGCACATTCTAGGCTGGGGTCATACACAGAGATCCAGCAGGCCTGCAAGTCAGACTCCAGGAGTGGGCTCTTCCCCTTGGACTGTAAGGCATTTAAACTGCATGATTAGAGAAGCAACAGCCCTTGCCCTGCTGTGATCAGAGGCTAAAATAAAATAGCACTGTGACATGGCAGCACCTTGGCTCCAGCCCTCTCCTGGTCACTCATTAATCATGACTGAGGGGAGCGCCAGCCTCTCTCCTGTCTGGGAGGTGGGGTCTAAGCCTTGCAACCCTAGCTATGTGGCAGGATTTGCCCTATCCATGTGCATGTTGGGAAACACTAGCCCCTCCCCTGGCATTGTGGGAAAAGAGGGCTGGGATCCAAGCTTTGCAAATTACCAGGATTGTTTGTCTTAAGCACAAACTGTAACCAATTTCCACAGAGCTTTGCTGGAGGTTAATTCTTTTTCTGGGAGGCCAGTCTATTAATTCTTGCCTCTTGGTGAAGATGTGGTAGACACAAATTAATCATGCCATCGTGACCATCGCTTCTCCCCAGGAGCTGCTAGAGCGGCTTCATGGTAAGGCCAGGCCTCATGCCTCCATCTCATGCATCCGGGCTCCCTAAGGTTTCTGTCACCTTGTACCTCCACATTACTCTCTACCCACTCACAGCCAGGGCAACCCACCCAGACCTCCTAGAGCCTAGGAAGACCGAGACTGCCCCTGGCCCAATATTTCTAAATGTCCTGAGTCCCAGTTCCTTGTGCCCTGTTCTCCACTTTAGGTCAATCATCTGTCATACAAATCTTTGGACTGTATTAGTTTTCCCAGATTCTGGAACTTTAATAGAAATTTCAGGCACACCGCAGACCTATGGGGGAGGTATTTTGGTTTTTAATGCCACCTTAATCATATTACTTTGGCATTTCCTTCTTGCTTACAAGAAGTCTGCCCTTGAATCCAGTGAGGAGGGAAGAGGATCTTGATTCATGAGTCCGTCTGTGGCCTCTGAAGGACATTAGTCTTTATTCTGGCTCAGCTTCAAAATGGGCTGATGAAATTGTAAACACAAGATGGCAATCAGAAACCTCGAAAAGAGCAAAGGAATCAAGGATGAAAAAGATTAGCAAAGAGAATTAGCACGTAGAAGAAAAAAGGGGGAAGACAGAAAGCCTGACAAGGAAAAGAAGCAGGACTGGTTTCTCCATATTTTTTTTTTCCACACATGTCCATCTTTGCCTTGGATTGCCATTGAGGCAGAAGTGACATCTTAGTCCTGCTTGAATCCTCCATAGTTCCTAGCACGGTGGTTCAGAAGATGTGTGTTGAATGGGACAAACACGAAAACTAATTGGAATGTGGTCATGAGCTCAGAGGGGTGGGTCGTGAATGGCACCTCAGTCCTGACTGCATGTCCTCTGGTGAGCTTCACTTTGCAAGCAAACAAAATAAGGGCTACATGAAAATAGTTCATTCTAGTGGCGATTTCTATGACAGTAGCGCCTCTCTTTGGGGAATTTTTTCTTCAATACCCAGATTCTATTCCTATCTTACAGCAGAGAAGCCAGAGAAGCCTAGAGCTGAGTGACTTACGACCACACAGAGGCCAGGGGCAAGCTCAGGACAGACATGCAGACACTTACATTTCCCAGATCTCAGGGTTAGTACTGTGAGAAGAGGAAACTGAACCTCATAGGATGGTCTGTCCCAGAGGAGACACATGAAATACAAGATTCAGATGGATGAATTAATAAAATATAAAAGGTGGGGAAAGTAAAAATAAATTGCAGACTACACAAAGTCGAAATGGGATCATGACAACGAATCCTTAATCTGTTTGCTATTAGGGTGGAGAACAAGATCACATTCTGCTCTTCTGGAATTCAGACACACTTTCTGGTATTTAAAGGAATACTAGGGAAGCTCACACAGGCTGAGCTGGGTCTCTTTATAATGTAAATACCTTTCCAATGGGGGAAAAAATACTGAAAGATGGTAAGTTTGTCTTCTAACAATATTTCCCAGACATTTTTTTAGTGTTAACAAAGCTCTCTTGGAGTGTAACTAAGTGTTTCTGAGGAGTGGTAACTTTAAAGCAAAAGGAAGGAAAATTTCAATAAGAACCAAGCTGCCCCAATTCTCCCTTTATTTTTAAACAGAACCATCAAAGGGCAGCTAACGGAAATATACTTAAGTGGCATTAATTCATCCCTAAGAGGACTCTCCAAGAGTTTTATTGCTACATAAGGGAAAGCTATAAACCAGCAGGAGAGGAAAGCAAAGAAAATAAGTCTGGGGAGTCGTCTTGTGTAAGAAAGTGAGCAGGTGGTCAATAATGTATCCTTGGCTGGTTTCCACAGCAAGGAGACAGAAATTCGTGGCAGGGATGTGGCCCACAAAACAGACAATCACAGGGCAAAGAATTATGGAACCCTGCAAAGTGCTGTCGAAGAGTTCACATGAATATGAAATAATAAACTGTTCATCTCCCCCGCTTTTTCTCAACATCCATCCAATTTCATGTTAATACTTGACTCCGCAACCTATTGCCTGACTCCTTCCATTCCCTGGCTTGATTGGAAGAGAACAAAAAAGGACTGGGATGAGTAGAGCCTAGGACAGTGAGCTTTTAAACCTGAAAGTAGCATTAGGGATCACTTAGTCCAACACTCTTGGTTTTACAAGCAAGGAAATGGTGTCTCAGAGATTACTTTCGCAGAGAGAGAATTTTAGAGATTTTCACCTGAGATGTGAAGTCCTAAATTGAATATTCAGACTGGGAATTTAGAAAAATGCCTCCACGATCCTGTCATTCAGCTCAAGCTAAGTCTAAGACCTTTATTATAGCTATAAAGAGAATCTTATAAACATCTTGTAAATAAATAAAAATTATCACCTATATCAAGATTATTTTACCATCAGTAATGCTTCTCTGTTCTTCACTGGGTTTTTAAAATCAAAAATAGCACTCTTTATTAATTTCTAAGGAAGAATGGCTGTTTGTAGGATTTTCCATTCTAGTGAGCCAGCGGCAGACCCCAGGACACAAAATCAGGAGAGTGAGAACAAAAATAGTAGGCAGAGGAGGGAAGAGTAACACTGATCCAGTGTTGGGGAACCTTGGTGCTCTCTCAGCCATCCCACCATCAGGATCTTATTTCAACATTTGGAAAAGGGGGGCGGGGGAGGATGAAAATGAGGCCATTCCTATGTTCATTCAACAAGCATTTATCAAGCCTACTTTGTGCAAGTTATGAACTAGGCATAAAGAGAATTCTCAAAGACAAAGGTCTGATTCTATTCCTCCAGACACTTCAGTGAGCTGTTACACGGAGTGTCCCTCCCCATAACCAGCTCCTAGAATTTATGACTAAGAATTCGTTTTTCTAAATAAAATACATCATAGATTTGCTTCATTTTTGGAGAAATTAACCTTTTGTATTTAAACGAGTGCTTATGGCTAAATATGGTTTGAAATTTAGTTGGTATTTTAGATTTGAGGTTACAACTTTGCATTATCTACAAAAAGACATGTATATGGAATTGAGTGAGTTTTTTACAGACACAAAACTCAATGTTGCTTTCAGTTAAGCAAAGGTCTGTGGGTGAGGAGTGAATCTTTTAGACGCAACTCTCAAAATACGATGAATACTATAAAGTGTTTGTTATAGCAATATTATTATTATTCAAGTCCCCGACAATAGCATGGGAAGATCGAGCTTCTAAATAAGTGATTGTAAGCTGATTATTTTCCTGACCTAAAAGTCGATGGCTATTACTACTTGTGGATTTTACTTCCTTCAGCAGTAAAATATAGCCTAAATTCTGCAATCACTCAGGCAAGGGCAACCTGCTGCTATCACCTGACATAAATGTCTTCAGTTCTCTGAATTTCAAAGTCAAAGCCCTTTGCAGTCAATATAAAGAAAGCTGCTTGAGTGGCCAGTTTTCCAAGGAAGGGAAGCAGCAAGAGATGCAGCCTTTGAACTGGTGTCTGCATATGGCCAGCAGGTGGGTACATGCTGCTCTGAGAGGTGGGCAAGCAGATATGACATTTGTTACCCACTTAGTAGGAACAATCTTCACCTTGCCTTTCTTTAGGATCTCAGCCAGGAGACAATTGCTCAGACTAATTTTTAAAATAGGTCTGGAGCAGAGTAAGAACAAAAATCATCACCTTTCAAATTCTTCAAAATAAGACAGCAATAATGCAAAGGGACATGGAATGTGTGCTCAAGAGCCCCTCTGTTCTTACTGCTTCTCCTCCTCTTTCGCCTCCTCCCTCCTCCACTACCATCGCCAGCCCCGCCTTTTCCTTCTTTTTTATTTAGATACTAGCTAATACTTACAAAGTGCTTCCTATGTCTAGGCACTGTTCTAAGCATTTTACTTGTATTAATTCTCTTCATCTTCTCAACATCATGAGACAGGTAATGCTATCATTGTCGACAATTTATCAGAAGGAAACCAAGGTACAGACAGGTTAAGTAACTTGCCTGAGATCACACGGCTCGTAAGTGTTGGGATCAAGACTTAATTCAGTCGGTTCAGCTCAGAGTTTACTCATTAACCCGTATAGCTGCTCTTTACCTATGTTGTCTAATGTCTGTCCCATGTCTTCTTTTAGATGATTTTGATGAAAAGCAAGAAACATCCTCTGCTTCTTTCTTTCCTCTGCTGGACAATTCCAATTTATTCTTCATCTCTTAGTTCTGACACTGTCCCTCAAGGACCATGTCTCTGACCAACCCCACTCACTCCATCCAGGTTAAAGTCTATTTTGTCTTTATCGAAGCACTTATACTGGATTGAGATCTTACTTTCAGTAGTTGACCTGGAAACTTCTTGTGAGTAGGTCCTTGTTTCACTCTTATTTTTATATGTCTCCAGCCACTAACAGTAATGCCTAAAAATTCAATATAAGAGTGCTGAATTTAATAATTACACTAACCAACTGACACAGTGGAGAGAAACAATGACAAGTCTTAGAAATTTAAGCAAGGGGAATCCCCCGTAGAGCATTTTAGAATGAGAGCTGTATCAGAAACCATCTGGGACAAAGGTATTCACCCGCCTAAAGGCTGGATCCGGCCCACACAGGAATTTTTTTTTTTTTTTTCTGCCAGACAATGTTAAATAAGAAAAAAAAACTGAGCCAAAATTTTAAAACGAAGAGGTTTTATAATATTTCCTGATTTCTGGCTTCTCTTGAAAAATTGGAAGAACTTCCCAAACCAGGCACACATTCCCATGATTGGCAGGAAGTAAGTGGTTCAGCAGTTGCCCCCTCTGAATGGGGTGAGTGCTCCCCTGCTCACGCAAACTCTGGCCAGCCAACTCCACTCCTTCAGGCCCTTCACTGCTTCCTCCAGGCATTGGGTTTCCACACCCCCCTCACCTAATTCAGTCCCTTCATTTTACAGTTTAGTAAAAAGAGGCCCTGAAAGGCATACAAGGACATATCGTGACAGAGAAGTTTCCAGAAAGACTATACCCTGACCCTCCCATCTCCAGTTCAGTGTCCTATTCACACTCTAAGTCCTAAGAAATAATATTTGTGATGCATGTTTATCAGTGAAATTCCATGTTGTTTCTTTCTTGTGCCTTGTGATGAGTTTTGCTCATAACAAGCAAAGTCCCTTTAAACTCCCAGCCTCCTTACCTGATATATCCTCAAGACCTGGCATGTGTTATATAATTCTCTGCCCTTTCCTTTCTCCACTTCCATTTTCTCTGAAAAATGTTCAGTGGATTAGCTGTGAAAACCTTATGATTTTTCCTCCCAGACAGCACATCCATCTCTCTATCCCTCAAAATAAATTCCACCCCTTAAGTAAACGGAACTTCCAATACCAAGATAGCTGTGGTTTGGTTGCTCTCCGGGCTTTGCCTTTGTTCAAAGGGAAGGACGTTACCACGCAGGATAATTATCTAGATGGAGCTGTGGTTGAAAAGTCCTGGATTTTAGAGACTACCCTCTCTGTGGCTTACAATTTATCACAATTTAGTATTTTAGGCTTAGCCCCAGCTTTAGAACTAAATTGTTTTTTTAATCTAAATTCATTGTTTGGAATAGTCCTTTGGAATGATTTCTGCTACTCTTGAATCATGAAACAGGGAAAGAACAAATCCACATTTTCACTCACCAAGAAATTGTTGAGTTGTTTTTTTTTTTTATTCTTGTATAATTCAGAAATTGCCAGGGCTAAATATTGCAACTTTAGTAAGATTGCTGTACTGATTGAAGAGTATCTGTGTATGTGGGTGGGTAGGAAGTAGGAGGAGCCAATTTTGGAAGAAATTGATTACTTATTTTTATTTTTCAAGTGCTATTGAATTGATTTAATGTCTTGCCCATGCATGATAGAAACCCTAGGGTTTGACTTTTAATATCAAGTCATTCAGGGTTAAGTGGCTTAAAATAATCTTAGTTAAATAAGACTTCAACAATCGGCCCTCCCAAAACAATGAGCTCAAAAGTGAAAAAAAAAACAACAATTAGCTATCTTATGCCCTCTACCTCTGGCTTCTAAACCCACAAAGACACATATGCACACACCCAGCAATTTAATTAATAAATATGTTAGTATTATGGAGAGATGGATTAGGCTAGGATTTATTCCTTGGTTGAAGGAATTTTTGTTTGTTTCAGTTTTCTATAAAAATACCAACTGAACAGTATACTGTCATAATAGCCTGCTAATAAAAAGAGAATGCTAGCACAGGAAGTCAGCTCGCTCATTTAATCTTCGGGATATACTGATAGAGTAAGTACAAAGTGCCAAACAGAGTGGGGGAGAGAAAAGAGACCTTCTCGTGCTCTTTAGCCCTTCCTTGCAACCATCCTAAGAAAGCACTGAAAAAACATTTCTATTGGCAAAGGGCCCTCCCTCCTGCTTCCAGGAAGTGCCCATGCTGACCCGGAACTGAGTCCACTGTACTTTATGGTTCAACTTTCTCAACTTTCAAAATTTCACCAGAACTTCCAATGGTGGAAAACACCATTGACTCATTTGAGTTTCACCTAATCTCTCAACCTTCTTGATTAAGGAGCTGCACAATAATGAAGCATCAGAAGGCAAATAGAATTATAGAAAAGGGAAAAAGAAAAGTTGATGTCTTAAGCAAACTGTCTCCTCCTCCCGCTCCCTCTCTCACACAGGTAGAGGCTGTCCCAGGACTCCTAACTCCTCAAAGTTCAGGACCCAGATGAAGGTCATTCAGGAAATAAGTTATCTGCCTAATGTGATTTAGACTTTCTAGTTTCTATGACCTTAGATACTTTCAAAATGAGCCTAAGTTTATCATTTTACTTTATTCAATTCATCCATGCTGTTTATAAAGACCACTTCAATCACAAGTTTTAACTATGCATATGACAAGGATGTTGCTCAGTTCTGTTTAGTTGAAATTCACTTGGAATCCCATTGGTCTGAACAAGAGTTCAGGATGAGATAAAAATGCTTGTGGTGAACAAATGTTCTATGAAATTTACACAATATTTCACATAACACATTTTAGTTGTTTGCTCTAAATAAATATTTTTATAATGTCCAGTTTAATTGATTACATTTTTATATGAAATTTCCCCACACATCTCTCCCTTGCAAAGGCCTGAGAATACCTTTATTTCACAGCTCTTTACACAAACTGTACTAGTGCGGAGAAGGCAGAAAGATGCTCACATAAACAGCAGAGTGTCCTATAGCCCTTCTCAAGCTACACCAAGAAAGAATTTACCTTGCTGTATATCACCAGGCTCATCAAACAGCAAGACCTTTATTCTTGCTAAGCCCTCACAATCAACTGGTTTACTATAGAGCTGCCTCTAGATTTTAGATCTTCAGTTTATCTTACAAAATGAAAATTGTTGTAGCTCCTGAAACATGACGATGCCACACCCATTTACTACTCATTTCCTCTTTCCAAGATGCCTTTTTTTGTATTCATTCGTCATTCTTACAACAGGAGGCATATGTCAATACTTGCTGGCTGTCTGCAAAAATTTTTGAGTGCACGCGTTGTAGGAAGTTTTTATCACGTATAGTCACTTTTTAAAGATTTCTCCATAAGCTTCACATTTTTGTTTAACCTGTGAATGTGGTCAAAAAAAAAAAAAAAAGTCGCACATCATTTTGTTGTTGCTGTTCCTAAACCTTGTTTCTTATTTCAGTTCTTCCTTTGGTTTCTGGTCAAGCATGGCTTATTTTACCAGAGGAATATTTATAGGGGAGTTGTATAAACTCTCCTTGTTCCATCTCCAACTGGCAAGAAGGGAGAGTGAAATATTGAAAAGCAACTGGAAGTATGAGATTGATCTAACTTCCTGACATACAAAGGCTGGAGCACCTAAACTCAAAAATCATTTATCTGTGAAGCGTGGGCATGTTCTTCATGTTCACAGTTACCAGAAAACTTTAGAATTGGAAGGGACCTTGAAATCATCTAGCCAATGTCCTTGTTCTGCAAATGAGGGAACTGATACCCAGTCAGTTTAGGTGACTTCGTTAGGTCAGAACTAGAACTCAAGTACCATATGCTCCGAGAACAATGTTTTCATATTATGGGAAGAAAAAAAATTCCACTTTAGAATTTTCTTTTAGGGGTTCTCTCAAGTGTTTTATAAACTATTCAGCAGCTGACACTATTCCAGTTAGGGAAACAAAAGAAGTTAATTGCAGGCTTCAAATATGTGAGCTATTATTTTAAGAAAAATATTCTCCAGATGTTTCCCACCTCCTTTGAGAATGGAAAAAAGGCAATGAGCTTAATGTTCAGCAAAAGAGATTCAGATTAGATACTAGGAAATCTAATGCGAAGTCCTGCAATTGGTTACAAGGGAATGTTGTGAAATCTCTTCCTCTGGAGAACGGTTGGAATGTGGTGGTTGGCCATTCATTTCAGGGGGGTTATGTGTGTGGCCCATTACTAGAGCTGGGGGCACAACCTAATTGACTCTCACGTTCTGTAAGTCTGTGAGGTCGTGCTCTGCCTACAGCTAGTAGGTGGGCGGTTGGATGCTATTAATTATAGCAGAATTCAGGATTCATTGGTGAAGCATACAATTTAGGCTCAGTTTTTTATTTATATCAGTCCTGATAGGTGTAAATGGGCAGATCAACCAAAAGTAACAAATGTTTATTGGATATTTTTGCCCGCTGCCTCCACTGGATTGATTGACAAGCACTGATAGGCTTATTCACATGGGCTCCATCTCAGCATTTACCTCACCAGTGGCTTTCTGACTTCATGAATACTGTAGGCTTGTATCCCTAGTCCAAAAAGCAAAGAGTAAGGAATTTAGTTTAAGATCTTGTCCTATGTAATGGAATAATTATTTCAACCAAAAAGAAGGCCTTGCTATTTGAAGGACAAGATGGAGAAAATTGACGGTAAAATTAGATCAGTACCTTATAAAACAAAATAAACCTTATTAGCTAATATATTGGATGATGGCTCCTAAAAGTAATTAAAAATTTCCAGTTTCTGACTTGGAATGTAATAGGTATAAGTATATAGTTCTTGAATTTCAGTAAAATAATCATATCATATAAATACAGGATTAGGGAGATTATCAATTAAAAAAATTTAATGTCAAGAAAAGGACCCAACGAATGGATATGAGATTAATAATATAACATATCTGAAGTGCCGTCACTTATCACTTAACAACAGGGACACATTCTAAGAAACACATCCTTAGGCGATTTTTGTCATTGTGCGAACATCATAGAGTGTATTTACACAAACCTAGATAGTGTCACTTGTCACACAGCTAGGATATATGCGATAGCCTATTGCTCCTAGGGTACAAACCTGTACAATACATTACTGCACTGAATACTCTAGGCAATTGTAACATAATGGTAAGTAGTTGTGTATCTAAACATAGAAAAGGTAATGTGCTGTACCACAGACATTATGATGGCTAAGACATCACTAGGCAATAGGAATTTTTCACCTCCATTATAATCTTATGGGACCACTGTCATAAATGCAGTCCTTGGTTGACTGAAACATCATTATGTAGTCCATGACCGTATGCAGTGGTCCCCAACCTTTTTGGCACCAGGGACCGGTTTCATGGCAGACAATTTTTCCACGGACTGGAAGGCGGATGGTTTTAGGATGATTCAAGCGCATTACATTTATTATGCAGTCAAACCTCTCTGCTAATGATAATCCGTATTTGCAGCTACTCCCCAGTGCTAGCATCACCACCTCAGATCATCAGGCATTAGATTTTCACAAGGAGCGGGCAACCTAGATCCCTCACATGTGCAGTTTACAGTAGGGTTCGCATTCCTAGGAGAATCTAATGCCACCGCTGATCTGACACTAGCCAGAGTTCAGGCAGTGATGCAAGCGATGGGGAACAGTTGTAAATACAGATGAAGCTTCACTTGCTTGCCTGCCACGCACCTCCTGCTGTGTGGTCTGGTTCTTAACAGGTGACAGACCAGTATCAGTCTGTGGCCCAGGGATTGGGGACTGCAGCTGTATATAGTACCTAGGACTTTTTTCCAGTAGATAAAAAAGAATGTTGAGATAATACTAAGTTAAATATAAAACTAGTTAATATTTTAAAGGGCAATAAAACCATAGCATGAGAGGGGGTAACTAACACAGTTTATAGAGTTGTTAATCTCTGTAATGCTAATCAATTCTACAACAAAGGTACATATCCCTGATCAGACGACCCTAAAGTGGGCTTATATGAAAATGCTCCTAATATGACAATAAAAGGTCATGTGACCATCTTTTGTCTTATAGTCAATTTGGGGCTATGTTTTCTCAACATGCCCCCCACCCCGGCCACTAGTAGTAAGCTACAGGTGCACCTCTACATACGAATCAAAAAAGGTAAGCCACTCTTCCCTTTTGTGACCATTGCTAAAGCAACAGTGGCCGAAATGAAGTTTAATCCCTTTGTGACTTCTGACTGAAGCAGGAACCACAAAGGCATTTCAATGCACCTTCCCACATTCACAGGAAGATCATGCCTTTCCCTCTTTCCAAAGATCTGAGACACAAGTACAACATTCAATCCATGCCCATCCAAAAGGATGATGAAACTCGGGTTGTGTGAGGACACTATAAAGGTCAGCAAATTGGCAGAGTAGTCCAGATTTACAGGAAGAAGTATGTCATCTACAGTGAACAAGTACAGCAGGAAAAGGCCAATGGCACAACCGTCCACGTGGACACTCACCCCAGCAAGGTGGTTATCACCAGGCTAAAGCTGGACAAAGACCTCAAAAAGATCTTTGAACAGAAAGCCAAATCTCCCCAAGTAGGAAAGGAAAAGGGCAAATACAAAGAAGAAACAACTGAGAAGATGCAGGAATAAAGTTATCTTACATATAACTTTAATTAAAAACTACTAAAATGAAAAAAAAAAGGTAAGTCTTTCCTACGAGTTGTTGGGATAATGAAAAAAGCAACGAAGTTGTACAAGATAATGGGTTTCCTTGTGAATGTTCCCATCATTATTAACATTTAAGTAGAAAATACTAGGGCTTTCTGTTAACAACTGTCGTAAGCAGAATTCTAAATGGAGTGAGGATAACAAAAAAAATGGGAAAAAACAATCTGGGTTACAATTTCATTCAACTTTGTGTTAAACTTTTAATAGGACTAGGAGAATAATGATGTCTGAGAAGGCAGGGAAGGCTTCACGGAAGAGGCAGAAATTGAGTTGGTCTAGAGGAAGGTAGGTGTTATGGACTGAGCTGTGACCCCCAAAACTCATGTGTTGAAGTCCTAACACCCAGTACCTCAGAATGGAACTGTATTTGAAGACAGGGCCTTTAAAGAGAAAATTAAGTTAAAATGTGGTCACTAGGGTGACCAACGTGACTGGTACACAAGGAGAGGAGATCAGGACACAGAGGAAAGATCATGCGATGACACAGGGAGGTGAGAGCCACTTGCAAGCCAAAGAGAGAGACCTCAGAAGACAACTCTGCTGACACCTTGATCTTGGACTTACAAGTATTCAGAACTGTGAGAAAATAAATTTCTGTTGTTTGAGCCACCCAGTCTGAGGTACTTTGTTATGGCAGCCCTAGCAAACTAATACAATAGGACCGAAATCCCAAAGAAGGATAAAAAGATAATAATCATCCCCAGGAAAAAGGAAAAAAGAGGCCGGGTGCGGTGGCTCACTCCTGTAATCCTAGCACTCTGGGAGGCTGAGGCAGGAGGATCGTTTGAGCTCAGGAGTTCAAGACCAGCCTGAGCAAGAGCAAGACCCATCTCTACTAAAAAAATAGAAAGAAATTAGCTGGACGACTAAAAATATGTAGAAAAAATTAGCCAGGCATGGTGGCGCATGCCCGTAATCCCAGCTACTTGGGAGGCTGAGGCAGGAGGATCGCTTGAGCCAGGAGTTTGAGGTTGCTGTGAGCTAGGCTGACGCCATAGCACTCACTCTAGCCAGGGCAACAAAGTGAGACTCTGTCTCAAAAAAACAAAAAAGGAAAAAAGAATATAAGTCAAAATGAAAAGGACAGGCATAGATGAGGAACATACTTTTGAAACAGGGGTTTATATTAGTGAAAATGTATCTACCACTACCATCGTAATAAATAGGACTCTTTTTCCTCCATATGGTGTCTTAAGAGAGAGAAAATAAACCTCTCAGCCATTACAAATCTATCCAGAATGTACTTCCTCGGAGATGTCTTCCCCTACCAATCTTTCCAAAACAGTTTCTTCCACTCCCAGTTATTCTTGAGCCCTTAACCCTGCTTCTATACACCGAATGTTTGTGTCCCCCACAAAATTCGTATGTTGAAATCCTAACCCCAAATGTAATGGTATTAGGAGGTGGGGCCTATGGGAGTTGATTGGGTCATGAGGGCAGAGCTCTCATGAACGGTATCAGTACTCTTATAAAAGAGATCCCAGAGAGCTCCCTTGCCGTTTCCACCATGCAGGGACACAGCAGAAAGTTGCCATCTATGAATCCCAAAGTGGGCCTTCACCAAACACCCAATCTGCTGGCATCTTAATCTTGGACTTGCCAGCCTCAAGAACCATGACAAATAAATTTCTGTTGTTTATAAACCACTCAGTCTGTGATACCATTCATTATAGCAGCCTTAATGGACTAAGACACCTGCTTTTTTTCCTTCATAACACTCAAATCTGAAATTATAAAATCTATTTTTAACTTGTTTATCACCTGTCTCCCCACACTGGAATGTGAGTTCAATAATATAAGACCTCAGCTCTCTCATTCACCACAGTATCTCCAGTACCCAGAACATTTCCTAACAATTTGTAGCTGTTCAGTAAGTATCTATATCTAATGAATTGCCCTGAGAAATGCAATCAAAAGAGAATTTTCTTTGAGAGGCACGGAAAAGCTAGGAAGGCAATTCCAGTGAACACTGGAGGAGAGTTCTGCCTGACTTTCCCTTGCTTTAGGGGTGGCAAATCTGAGGCTCTCGAGAAACTACAAATCCTGTGCAAAGGACAAGGAGGGGGCACAGAGGACCAGCCCAGGAGCAGACCAGCACACCACACACAACACAGACACGTATGCCCACACATACACACACACAGACATGCTGTGTTAGCCCTATGTGAAAGGGAAAATTGGATTTAGGGAAAATATCTAAACATTCTTTTGTATAGCAAGCCCAAGTCTCAGGAGGATAAATGTATGAATACAATGCTGGGAAGTGTCTAAAATAATATATAACATATTATTCTGTTATATACATTACAGGTCACATGAGGAAACGGAAACTCTCTGCAGCCCTGCCCAAATAAAAGGAACCATTTAGGGCTATTTAAAACGTTTAGGATTGGTGACTCTGACACCAGAATGAAAGACTGCCTTGGTCCAGCTGTCCTTTTTCACCGTTTTTAACAAGTACATTTGATGGCCATTATTGTATTATTCATGTTACATTTATCATTATTGCTGTTAACCTCACATTTACTTTGGCTAGTATCCTTCTCTGAAAGTCTATGACATTTTGTTTGGTTTTGGTCACACTCCATTAAAAATACCTTAAATTTGAATAGTGCTTTTCAGCTTACAAAGAATGCATATTATCATTTGCACCCTTGAACAGCTCTAAGGGATAGGCAGAGATTATCATTTCTGTTTTATAGGTGAGGAAATGGAGGCTTAGTAAAGATAAGGGACTTGCCCAAGGTCCTAGGTATGGAGAATGGAAAAGCCAAAACTCAAACACAATTCTTTGACTTCTGCAGTCTTTCTCATATGACATGACACCCATCACTAAGCCAGCCTGTCTGGCAAGGATTCAGTGCCTGCACACATTAGGTATGCTTATGTTCACGTACACACACACACCCCCATTGTCAAACAAATAGAAATCAAAGGCAACATCCAGTAGAACTCACAATATTGCTGTGTGCCACATTATCAGGAAAAGAAGAGAGGCAAGAAAACCCACTATCACCATGGCTTCCCAACAGGAATTCCAAGGCTCTCTCTTCCCCGCCAGGTGTTTGTATAATGTTACACAAATCTGATGTTCTTCTGAGTGATTTGGGAGAATCACCACACCACTATGACCACCAAAAATATCCTCAGGGACAAGAGAGAAACTACTAGGAACAAGCCAAGTGGTAAATTCTCACCAGGGCCCCTACATAAGTATTCAAGTTAAAATTGAACAAAGTTTATTTAAATAAAGAGCCAAATAAATGGCAGATGGCAGACCTAAGGAGGTGGTTTTGGGGAGAGAAAGGCCAAGCTATGAGAGGAAATAATTGTAGTAAAGCAGGATCCCAGTGGGTCTTTGGTATTCAACTGGTCTTTTTCCAGGCATTCCATCTCTTTCCAGTTTTCCAGTATTTCCTGAGATTGTCCTGGTTTAAAGATTATTAAGTATAATCCAACACATCCACTGAATTGATGAAAGGGTGAAGGGCCAAGCAAACTGGCGTATCAATAAAGACATCATCACAAGTCTAGGGTTCAATAATTAAATTCATTCATCTCCAAAGGTAGAATTAAGTCCCAGCTTATACATTACCAGGTATTACTTCATATCTCTGGTATGGATTAACACTTTCAGCTTTCTAGTGACTGCTTTAACGATGTTGAATGTTAGAGCTCGATAGGAATTAAGATAATATCCAAGTCTTATTTTTAACAAATGAAGAACTTAAAGGGATTTGCTTAGATATATTTAACTAGGCAACAAGTAAGTATTGATCTTTGAGTGGAAAAAAGAACAAAAGAAATACAAGTGTGTATAGGATGTTATAGTTTATTTTGTAAAAAAATATATATTACATATTGTATGTATATTCTATGTACATATTCATAGAATATCTCAAAAATATGGGAAGAAATGAGATAAGTTGTTGCTTCAAACAGCTTTGTAATCCCTGGGTGGGCCTAGCATTGTTTCCAGTAAGAATTCAATAAATTACTGTTCAGTATTTATGGCAGATGTTCTTTTTCCACCTAAAATAAATTTGCCGATTAATAAGTATAAATCAACATTAATTCTGTGGCTCTATCCAAATGGTTTAAAACAATCATTCATAAAAGGACAGAAAATAACAGCTGTTTCTCCCATTTTATCAACACATATATTATTAAGAGTACATTTGAAATAAACAGTTGAGAGTATTCTGATTTATGAAATGGAGAAAATTTTATAAATCACTTTGCTGATAAATGTTTCTTCATTTTTTTCCCCAAAGGGTAAGAAAAAAAAAGATTAGTTAGTATGTTTAGCAAAATTATAAAGCAGAGAATTTTGTGGTAGGGATTCATATTAAATATTTACTTAGGTGCTTTTTATTAACCAATCCTTCTGTAGCCTGTTTACACTCTTGGCATTACTCTTGAATAGGATATTGCAGAGTCAACGCACATTTTCTAAGAAGTGGAAAACTATGATCCAGAATTAAGTAAGGCAGAAGCAAAGAAAACAAACTCCCATGAGGATGGAAATTAAATTATTTATAGACAGAGGGTTTTTCAGAGTTTTCCAGAAGATTCTTACATTAAAATTGTGAGAAATAGGCCACTTCTCTCTTTCTCTCCGGCATTATGATGACCTACTCCATTTAGGATTCAGATTTTCAGTAAGTCCTTTGATAAGGTGTCAAAGTTTGGTGGGTATCTGCCCAGTGTTAGTACGGGAGGGGGGAGGGGCGCGGACTGAATAGACTTAGGTGTGTACCACACCTGCCCTCTAGTGTGCATTTGCCAACATTGCATTTCCTTGGGCTGTTTGGTCTTCAGACTAGGGCGTTTCCAGAGGTCTCTTCAAGCTGGTTTTTATAAACAGAAACACCCCATTTATATTTATTCCATTAAGTGCCACCTTTTAAAGAGTGTTATTAAAGGACTTACAAACAGTTTATTCTTGTCAATAATTAAATATCTCCCCCTATCTTATTTATACAACTAATTTGCTTTGTAAACTCCTTTCTTTCATAAAAGTACAAAGATAGACTTTAATGGACTCCAGCTCCAATTAGCCAAATTCTAAACTAATGACTTCATAGTATTTAAATAGAAGAAAGAAATGTGCATAACGATGATAGCGATTTTCTAAATGACACTTTCATACTGTCACATAAAGCACTTTTTCTCTGATTCAGAAGACTTCTGCCGTTTTTGTTGTTACTTGCTCTTTACACGTATTTGTGACTACATCAAAGCAGCCAAAAGGCATCTAGCAGATAAAAAAATCTCTGTGCCAGCATACGACCTATAAATTATTTACTGTTTCCTTTTAGAATAGAAATTTTGGCACTTATAAACAAAGCCTAACTTGCCACCAGGTTTGCCTCCTTTTATCAGAATCCATTCTGTTAGGATTAGGTTTCATGCAAATATGGAACACCCAAAATAACAGTGGCTTAGAGACAGAAAACTTTACTTCTCTCTCTTCGGTAAACAAATTCCAAATTTAAGGCTGGGAATGGCGCCTCCATGTTTAATCAGGGCTGAGGTCTCTTCTAGCTTGTTGCTCCGCCATCCTCAGTGACCAGCTTTCACCCCATGTCCAAAGTGTCTGCTCCATTTCCAGGCAACATGTCAGCATTCCAGCCAGCAGGAAGGAGGAAGGACAGGACATGCCAACTCCTTTTCAGGATTCTTCCTGGAAGGCGCACCCATTACATCTATTAATACCTACAATTAGCCAGAACTTTGTCACAAGTCCTGCCTGGCTGAAATGACTTCATTCTGGGCTGCTCTGTTCCCAGCTGAAAATCAGGAGTTCCAGTACTATAGTGGAAGGGCAGAATTGATATTTGGAGAGGACCAGCAATCTCTCCCATAGTCTATATTCCCACCAAGTGCCTTTATTTGACATATCCTATGATTTTATTTGACAAATCCTATGATTTTGTTTGTTAGATTTTTGTGTGGTTGTTTTCTACAGAAAGGTAGCATCTTCCTTTTCATTTGCCTTCTACCATGAAGTTCTGATGATAAAGACTGTGTTTCCCATTTTTTTCCTTCTGTCTCTAAATAAAGTCACCTGGCCCACAGGTTTTCACCATGTTGGTGCATCCCTTCTTTCCACAGGTGATGGCTGTGCCGCCTGGCCCTCTGCAGCTGCTGGGAGTGCTGCTTACCATTTCCCTAAGCTCCATCAGGCTCATTCAGGCTGGTGCCTACTATGGGATCAAGCCGCTGCCACCTCAAATTCCTCCTCAGATGCCACCACAAATTCCACAATACCAGCCCCTGGGTCAGCAAGTACCTCACATGCCTATGGCCAAAGATGGCCTTGCCATGGGCAAGGAGATGCCTCACTTGCAGTATGGCAAAGAGTACCCACACTTACCCCAATATATGAAGGAAATTCAACCTGCGCCAAGAATGGGCAAGGAAGCGGTACCCAAGAAAGCCAAAGGTAACATCATACTCCCATGCTGTTATTAAACAGCAGACTTCCAAACTCCAAAATTATGGGATCTGGGGGAGCAGCTAAATTTTGGAAACTTTTTTTTTTTTGTTTTTGACATTTATTAAATGCCTACTGAGTTCTAAACCCTATTCTTGAAAAGTTCAAGTCTTAAAAAAAAAGACAAAATTTCCATTTTGTTTTGCTTTATTATTCTAACAAGTATCAGATGAAACACAACATATTTAATCACAAATAGTCTATCCCCTTATTATTTCTTTATTCAAACATTTAGCAACTATCTAATATGCACCTATTTTGTGTCAGGCTCTGGACCAGATACTGGGAAGATAAAGCAGTGAAAAAAAAAAAAAAAAAAAAAAGAGAGGTGACAAGTCAGTGTTCTGAACTAGGGGAACAATGTTATAAAAACCTGCTGTGTTAAAAGAAAAGTCACATGAAAACATTTTGCAAACTAGGTGTTATATAAATGCAAGTGTTTTTAATACTGCTCTAATTAAGCTTCACATGTCAATCAATAATAGATCAATAGAAGGAAACTAAGGATACAGAATGCATCTAGGGATGACACCTGAAAATCTCTCCCATTACCTTCTAGGCATATTTATTAGTTATTCAGCACCTATAAAATGCCCCTCACTGTGATAGACACTTAATTATACATTTAGTTGGTTTATCTGTAGTTCTCAGAAACCCACCATTTGTAGGAAAAAATCTGCATCAGAATAGCAATTACCTTTGAGGAAGTAGAGGCCATTCCCACTAGGAAGCTCCACCTCTGGGAAACTACCGGATTTGACAGTAAGAGGCCTCGATGCCTGGATGCTGGAAATGAGAGAGACCTAGTCATTTCACCTCTCTAAGCCTATTTTTCCTCATCTGTAAAATGAGATTATTGAGAGAATCAATGACATAAAAGGTCAGTAAAGTGCTGAGTAAATGCTAAAGCACCATAGGAACTTTGAGTTGCTACAACTGGTTGTTCAAAAAATCCTCAGTAAGGATACAGTACATTCTAGGCACTGTGCTAGACACCAGGGATTTCTGACAAATAAGAAGTAACCCTTCCCCAGACACTCCCTTGATATAGTAACTACACAATTCACTGCTTAGAAATAATATGCCTTCACAGTACTATAACCATATCTATTATGATAAGAGAAGTATCCCCCAATTTTCTTTTCTGTAGGAGCTAGTGTTCTGCTTAGATTATCTTTGCCATTTGTTTTCCTTCCTTTCTTGAGTGGTTTGCCTGGCCTTCGGTAGCTCTTGTACTTACTCTGGTGGGTACTTGTATTTAAAAAGAATATGAATTCTCTGTTTCTATTTTGTTCCTTCACAGTAGTTCAGTGAAAAGTACAACGGTACAAAAACGCACCGATGTTACTGATGATTAAAATAAAATATTGGGACCATACATTTCATTTCTTCATGTAATCCATTAGTCCCAGCAGCATGGGAGAGCCAGAGTTGTGTTTATTTGCAAGGCACAGCATAATCATTGTAACACCACGTGTTTTTCAAGAAACCTTTCGCATCTATTCTCTAACCTTGTAGAGTGGCTGTATTCATGCTGTACAGATAGGCAAGCAGAGATTCTGATGGCTTGAGGGACCAAGTCATGACCTCATGCCAAGGCCAGAAAGATAAGCAGAACTTCCTGCTCCTAAATCAAGCTCTCTTCCTTATCCGTGCTGCTTATCATTCTAAAATATCTTATTTCACCTCTCCTATTGAAAACCAGATTTGCCTATCAGAAATAATTTGTTAAATTAAAGAATGAATACTTGAGGCTTAGGAAATCCTACAGCACATTAAAGAAATTAAGCAAATCTATTGACTGTAAAGGACAGATGTGAAAAGATGTTATTCAACCACATATAAAATACTTCTATTCTTTCTTGAGTCCACATAATAATGACTTTCATCATCCACATCATATCATATTTCAGTATAAGAGGTAATATTATTTAGCTGTAAATTATTATATTTAAAAAATCAGCTAGGTACAGAAAAACAAATACAGCATGTTCTTATTAATATGTGGGATCTAAAACAATCAAACTCATAGGAGCACAGAGGATAATAGTGGTTACTAGGGGTTGGGATGGGGCGAGGGAGAATGAGGAGATGATGCTAAATGGGTACAAAGCCTCAGTTAGGAAAAATAAGTTGTTTTTTGGAGATTTATTGCACAGCATGGTAAATATAGTTAATGTCCAGTATATTTCAAAATCCTAGGAGTAAATTTCAAATGTTCTCACCACAAAAAAATGATATGTATTTGAGGTGATGAATATGTTTAGATTGATTTAATTATTCCACATTGTATTCATAAATCTTAACATCACTGTGTACCCCATAAATAATATACAACCATAATTTATCAGTTTACAATACAAATATTTTTAAATAAAAACAAATCAAGGTCATGGAAAAATACAGTATAACTTTAAGTAGAAAAAATAGAAAAAATAGAATATACATTCTTCTCAGCAGCTCATGGGACCTTCTCTAAAATTGACCATATATTAGGACACAAAGAAAGCCTCAAAAAATTT
>RJWJ010005248.1:31080-56413 GCA_004363605.1 Indri indri | reverse complement strand
AGCAAAGGGAGCTCCTTAAGAAGGCCCCAACGTTCGTGACCAGCCTGAGCAAGAGCGAGACCCCGTCTCTACCAAAAATAGAAAGAAATTAATTGGACAGCTAAAAATATATATAGAAAAAAATTAGCCGGGCATGGTGGCGCGTGCCTGTAGTCCCAGCTACTCGGGAGGCTGAGACAGTAGGATCGCTCGAGCCCGGGAGTTTGAGGTTGCTGTGAGCTAGGCTGACGCCACGGCACTCGTCCCAGGCAAGAGAGTGAGATTCTGTCTCAAAAAAAAAAAAAAAAAAAAACAGCATTATTCATAGTAGCCAAAAAGTGGAAACAACCCAAATGTCCACCAACTGATGGATGAATAAACAAAATGGGACGTACCACACAATGGAATATGATTCAGCCGTCCAATGGAATGACGTACTGATCTATGCTGGAAAAACTTTGAAAGCTAGATGCTAAGGGACAGAAGCCAGTCACAAAAGACCACATAGTGTATGATTCCATTTATAGGAAGTGTCCAGAATAGGCAAACCCATAGAGACAGAGAGCAGAGTAGTGGCTGCCAGGGGCTGGGGGAAGGTGGGAAGGAAGAGTGACTGCTGATGGGTATAAGGTTCCTTTCAGAGTGCCGAAAATGATCTACAATTAGGCAGTGGCGGTGGTTGCACAACCCTGTGAATATACTAAAAACCACGGGATTATAATTACATATCATACTATAACGCAATATAATTATATATTAATTCCCACTCCTATTCCTTCCTCACCCTCCAGAAGCAACCACTATTGTGAACTTGGGGTGTACAAACCCAATTTATATTCTTTTATATCATATTATATTATATATTTTGTATAATTTAAATAAATTGTATGTGAATTTATTAAACTCAAAAGAATGCATGCTGAGACTTGCTTTTGTCAGTTTCTTTTGACATTTACAATACATTTTCTCATGAAATATGCATATAGGAAAGTGCTAAAAACATTATGTACAGTTTAACAAACAATAATAAGTTGAATACCTTTGTAACTACCACCCAGGCCAAGAAACACCTTCTTTCCCCCAGGGGTAACCACAGTCCTCATTTTTATGGTAATTTCTTTGCTTTTCTTTGTAGCTTTACCACTTCTGTTTGCATCCCTACATAACATAGATTAGTTTTTCGTGGTTTGGAACTTTTATTTATAAAATTATATTTATATAAAAATAATAAATTATACCCACAAATATATAGGTCTGTCTTCTTGCACTCAGTATTATGACTTACTATTATACTCATTGATCACTGCATGTAACTATACAATCCATTTTCACTGCTGTGCTATTCTATTGCATGAATAGTACAATAGCAATTTAGCCCAGGCTATCATCACTAAACATGTGGGTCAATTCCAGTTTGGGCTTGGAACAACATTGCAATGAATATCCTTGTCCATTTCTCCTGGGATGTAACGAGGAGTTAATTGCCTATGCAAGGTTCACCAGGTAATCCCAAACTGTCTTCCAAAGTGGTTCCTACTCCCTGAAAGAATTCAAACCTCTTGCTTTCTCAATTACCTTTCAAAAACCTATTTCAATTTGGTTGGTGGTTTAAAAGTGAAGTGGTGGGTTTTCCTGAAAGCTGCCTTTGGGCAATTTGCAATGGGGAGATAAATGCCACTAGCCAGAAGAAAAGCAGTTTAGGACGTCATCGCCTAGTCCCTTTCAACTGGGACAGGAGGGTAAACACCAGCATTGAAGCATTTTCCACACAACTGAATGTGAATAGCTGTTAACTAATGTGCTTTCACAAACATTATTTCATTTAATCCTCATAACAATCCCGAGAGGTAAATATTATTATTGTATGTTTTTGAGATGAGGAAACTGAGCTTCAAAGAGTGATAGGTCCAGACAAAGCAGTAAATTGCACTGCAGGGACTTGTGCCTAAGGCTGTTTCTCTCCATCACACGGCAGCTAGGAACCTGAGGCAGTATCTTATTGCACAGAAAATTTTGTGTTAAAAGACTCATGGTAGCCAGGCATGATGGCTTGCACCTGTAGTCCCACTACTTGAGAGGATCGCTTGAGGCCAGCAGTTCAAGACCAGCCTGGGCAACATAGCGAGATCCTTGTCTCTAGAAAAAAATTTTTTTCCTTTTAAACATTTTTTTTGAAAGACTCATTGCAATCAGATCAACAGAGCACAGTATACTGCATACAAAGAGTGTACTTCTCTATTTCTTAGTTTTAGATCTGGCCAACATTATCAAAGGTTTAAAACACACTTGAATAAGCAGACTTGCTCTTTCGTTCATGAGCCATTGCCATCAGGAGAATATTCCTGAACTACCCATTGATCCCAGAGCCTTCCTAGACAAGGCAAGCCTAGAACAGGCAACCCACAAATGAGTGAGCTGAAGGAATGTTTATTGTTGCGTGACACTCAGAATGGGTGGCTGTTTGTTTCACAGCAAAAAGCAGTTGATACAGTCTGCAACATGGGAATGATTTATCATATAGAACCCTTTGGAATGGTACCTAGGATCATGAAATTTTCTTATGACAGATTTATATTTAGGGCCTAACACCTTGAGTAATGAATAAGATCCACATTATTTGTTATGGTTACTGTTGCCAGATTTCAGAAAAACAGTTAAGTTTTTTATCTAGGAACTGGCATGTTTAACCCCAAATAATTTACAAAATAAAAATGTGTCCTACCTGGGTGCAGTGGTTCACACCTGTAATCCCAGCACTTTGGGAGGCTGAGGCAGGAGGATCCCTTGAGGCCAGGAGTTTGAGACCGGCCTGGGCAACACAGAGAGACCTCATCTCTACAAAAAATACGAAAATTAGCCAGGTGTGGTGGCACATGCCTGTGGTCCCAGCTACTTGGGAGGCTGAGGCAGGAGGATCGCTTGAGCCCAGGAATTCCAGGCTGCAGTGAGCTATGATCGTACCACTGTACTCCAGCCTGGGCGATAGCAAGACCCTGTCTCAAAAAAAGAATGTGTTCTTATCTCTGATCCAGCAGTCAAGAGGAAAAAAATAAAAATTTTTAAAAAGAGAAAAAAAGGGCCAGGCGCGGTGGCTCACGCCTGTAATCCTAGCCCTCTGGGAGGCCAAGGCGGGCGGATTGTTTGAGCTCAAGAGTTTGAAACCAGCCTGAACAAGAGCGAGACCCCCCGTCTCTACTAAAACTAGAAAGAAATTTGCTGGACAACTAAAAGTATATAGAAAAAATTAGCTGGGCATGGTGGCGCATGCCTGTAGTCCCAGCTACTCGGGAGGCTGAGGCAGAAGGATTGCTTGAGCCCAGGAGTTTGAGGTTGCTATGAGCTGGGCTGACGCCACACCACTCTAGCCCGGGCAACACGGTGAGACTCTGTCTCAAAAAAAAAAAAAAAAAGAGAGAGAGAGAGAAAAAAGAATATGTCCTAGAAATGTAATTTTATCAAAAATGTTAGATGAACTCCTAACTCCAAACCTGCAGGTACTTCCGCCGATAGCACCTAGAAGCAACGGAAAGGATGTTTGAAACTTGCTAGCATCTCTGAAGGAGCTGCAAATGCATGTTTTTCATTCTGGATGGCTGCTAAATTGAGAAGTGTATTATGTATCAGTTGAGTTAACTTAACACCTGCCAACACCGGCATTTTGACTGGGTGGGGGAAATGAGGCGTATAAATGATGGCTGTGGCATCTTTTTGAGACTTTGTGCCTTCCTGTGGTTTAGGCTTCTCACTGATCTCACTGGCATCCTGAAACAATTTTTTTTTTCTTTTTTTTTTTTTTGAGACAGAGTCTCATTCCCTTGCCCAGGCTAGAGTGCCATGGCGTCAGCCTAGCTCACAGCAACCTCAAACTCCTGGGCTGGAGCAATCCTACTATCTCAGCCTCCCGAGTAGCTGGGACTGTAGGTGCACACCATCGTGACCACCTGGGGCCTTGTCTGTTTTCATCAGGGCTACAGCCTCAGCACTTAGCATGGCTCCTGGCACTTAATAAATATGTATTGAATGGCTGAATATTTAGTGTAGGTGTCATTTGCCTGTATGATATCCGATCCATTCCTTACCTTTCTTCCTGCTGTACTCTGTGTCCCAAGGTGAGGAACATGCAGGCTGAGTTTTCTAGGCTTCCTGCAGGGCTCAGTCAATGGAAGGCACTGCGGGGAGGCTGGAAAGCAGGAGGGGGAAGGAGCTGGGAATTCCTCCCCTTTTCTTTGCCCTGGGTGCTATCTCCAGTAGCATCTTTGGCTGCCATAATTCAGGCTTCCCCCAGGGGATTCTGGCCCTGAGCTCTGGTCCCACCACCTCCTTCTCTCCCACCAGTCTTACTGTGGTGGCTTCCTACTGTTACTAATCCCTGGACTGTCTACTATTCCTCTATTTATCTTCTGCTATGATCTGAGTATTTGTGTCCCCCCCGCCCCGCCCCAAGTTCATATGTTGCAATCCTACCCCCAAGGTGATGGCATTAGGAGGTGGAGCCTTTCGGAAGTGATTAGGTCCAGGTCATGAGAGCAGAGCCATTATGAATGGGATTAGACACCTTATAAAAGAGGCCCAAAGGAGTTTGTTTGCCTCTCCCACCATATGAGGACAGAGCAAGAAGGTGCTATGAGAAAAAGCAGGTCCTCACCAGACACTGAATCTGCTGGTATCTTGATCTTGGATTTCCCAGCCTCCAGAACTGGGAAAAATACATTTTTGTTGTTTATAAGCTACCTAGTTTATAGTGTTTTGTTAAAGCAGCCCAATAGCACTAAGATAGCTTCTCTTCTCTTCCACTGTCCATGCAACCAAGTCCCTAAATTAAATTTCCTCTGTTTGAAACACCTAGAATGCTTTCCATAGGACTGACTGGATGCTGAGGGACATATCTACTCATTTTTTTTTTTTTGAGACAGGATCTTACTTTGTTGCCTGAGCTAGAGTGCCGTGGCGTCAGCCTAGCTCACAGCAACCTCAAACTCCTGGGCTCAAGCAATCCTTCTGCCTCAGCCTCCCAAGTAGCTGGAACTACAGGCATGCACCACCATGCCTGGCTAATTTTTCTACATATTTTTAGTTGTCCAGCAAATTTCTTTCTATTTTTAGTAGAGACGGGGTCTCGTTCTTGCTCAGCCTGGTTTCGAACTCCTGAGCTCAAACGATCTGCCCGCCTCGGCCTTACAGAATGCTAGGATTACAGGCCTGAGCCACCGCGCCCGGCCATACTTCTTTATCTGTTCCAAGTAGCTTTAGAATCATGGAATTCAGAACTCTACCTCATTCTGGGCTGGTGTTACATTTTTCATCACTATAAGTGCATTAGTGGCAGCAAAACTGGTTGTAAAGAGGACTTTACAGGACTCAACTTGGTATCTCATGTGCATAGGGAGCACATGGACTGCATGCTGTACCCATCAGGATTGAATCAGAGAAACAGAGCCACTAGGAGATACTCACAGATATGTATAATTGTTAAGAGATTTGTTGTAGCAATTGGAATCTCACAGTTGTGAGGGCTAGTTAGACAGTCTCCATAAAGCTCTTCTCTCTGTGTGTGAGGCTGGAGCTTGAAGTCTGCAGGGCAGGCAGCTGGGGATGAAACATGGATGTAAATTGGGGGAAGGAAAACAAAAATAAATTGGGGGACAGAAAGAACAATCTGGAATCCATCAGCACGAGCTGAAATATACAAGGACAGACTGGAACACCTGTCAGTTCTCACTCTCCCCAACCTTGATCACCTGCAAGAAAATCTTGTGCCCTTAGTCAGGGAGTAAAACACACCTGGCTCAAGAGTCACAGAAGCCAAAGGAGGGTGGAGGGATGGTGGATCCACTGTAGGCAGATAGAGAACAATGTGTGTGAGATACGTAAGTGGCTGGTGACCCTACCCGCCCTTCCAAGCAGAAATAAGAATATGGCTGCTGCTTCACTTCCACACTCCAAATCTCATGCCGCAAAAAATTGCCTCTTGTGGCCCAGCCTACCAAAAACACATAGAAAAAGGAATTCTGGGAAATGTAGTTTAACTAGCCGAGTGGAACCGCTACAAAGCCCCATGCATAGGTTTCTTCATTGGTTGGGGGTGGTGTATCAGTCACTGACCATGCTTTCTGCTGCAGATAACTCAAAAGGTAACCAAAAATGCTTAAACAATAGGGGAAATTTATTATGTTACACAATAAGGAATCTTGTGGGTTTATAAGGTTTTGAGTGGCTTGAGAATGTTATCAAGGTCCTTAGTTCCTTCTGTTTCTTTGCCATCTACAGCAGGTTAGGGTTAGCTTTCCTCCTCAAGCCAGTCATGGCCCCAATCTCATCCTCACACAACTATGTCCAAAGCTGAGGAGAGGACTGTTTCTCTCACAAGGCTTTATTTAAGAATGAGGAAAAGCCAGCAGACTCCCTCTCAGGCTTACAAATTTGTGCTTAAACCAAGCACTGGCGAGACGAAGGAGATCACCATGGGTAACTTGGACCAGGAGTTGGCAAACTCTGACCCTTAGGTCAAACTGAGCCTGCTGCCTGTTTTTGAACTGCCTGTGAGCTAAAAACGGTTTTTGCATTTTTTAATGGTTGGGGAAAAAATGAAAAGAAGACTATTTCATGACAAGGAAAATTTTGTATGAAATTGACATGCTGGTGTTCATAAGTAAAGTTTTACTGGTACAAAGCCACAGCCATTCATTTACATGCTGTCTATGGCTGCTTTCACACTGAACAGCAGAGCTGAGAAGTTTCCACAGAGAATGTGCGCAAAGCCAAAACATATTTACTGTAGTATCTTTATACAAGAAGTTGGCCCAACTCTGGCATGGATCAATTATAAGGCCCTCTCTGAGGCTGGGAACAGGTGTCACTTTCTTGCACAAAAGGGAAGAAACACATTTGGAGAGATGCCATCGAGGAGGAGGGGTGGGGAGTGCTGAATTTCAGTTGCAACCAATAGTGTCCACCACAGAGGGCCTGAGTAATATTACAGGGAGACCACAGCCACCCACTCTACCTGCCATATTGTATTATCACAGCCAGAACATGCCTGAGGCACAAGAAAAAGCATCAAACACAGTGAAAATATCCACAGAGAAAAGGAAGCAAGTTGGGGAAAGGGCCTGTTTCTCAACAATTGAGAGTTGAAAGGTCTTGACACCTCTTATGGCATCTTTTGAACAGCCAAAGATGATAAAATTGTCCTTTTTTCATCCATCCATTTATTCAACAGGTATTTATTAAGGACCTTTTAGAATTATATTCACTTGCTAGGGCTGCCTTAACAAAACACCAAACTGAGTGGCTTAAACAACAGGAATGTATTGTGTCGCAGTTCCGGAGGCTGAAATCTGAAATCTAATCGTGAGAAGGTTGGTTCCTAGTGAGGGCTGTGAGGGGAGAATCTGTTCTAAGCCTCTCTCCTCGCTTCTGGCGGTTTGCCAGCAATCTTTGGCGTTCCTCCGCCTATGGCAGCATAACTCCAATCTTCACATGACATTATTCCTGTAACTGATGTCTGTGTTCAGATTTTCCCATTTTACAAGAAAACAGTCATATTGGATTAGGGCCCACCCTAATGACCTCATCTTGGTCATCTGCAAAGATTCTATTTCCACATAAGGTCACATTCCCAGGTACTGGGGGTGCGAACTTCAACAACAATTTGGGGGACCCAATTCAACCTAGAACAAGAACATGCTTTGAGGTTTACAAGCATATTTAACCTTAGCCGTAAAGGAGTGGGAAGGAACCAAGGAAGGAAAATAGGAAAAAAAGAGGGGAAAATAGAAAGTGAAGGACTAGGAAAAAGAAAGAGGAAAAAAATACAGAGGAAAGTTGGAGAACTAACTACACAATTTGTGGGGTCCAATGAAAAATGAAAATGTAAGATTCCTTATTAAAAAATTACGAAGAATTTCAAAATGGTGACAGCAGGGTACTAAGCCGAGCACAAGGCCCGTCTGTGCTCGGGGCTCTGTGTGACTACACAGGTCACCCGCCCACAAGTTGGTCCGGGAAAAACATCAGATTAACTAATTGCGGATTTTTAGTCCGCTTAAGGATTTCCTTGTTTCTTTTTCATTATTTATCTATGCTCTTTAAGGTACCTATGAAGCAATTCATTCTTTTTACCAAGTCCATTCTTGGCTTAGGACCCTTCTAAAATCCTCTCTTTCAAGGGGAAAATAGCTTAGGAAGATGGTGGCTACCCAAAGAAAAGCTATTCTCCCTAGACCCAAAGAATATCTCAGCAACTCCCTCAGGGTAGTCAAGAATCATCTTTCCTTTTTCCTTTTTATTATTTTAAAATTTTTATTTACTTTTTATAGACAGGGTCTCCATATGTTGTCTGGGCTGATATCGAACTTCTGGCCTCAAGTGAACCTCCCCCCTTAGCCTCCCAAAGTGCTGGGATTATAGGCATGAGCCACCAAGCCCAGCCTTACTTTTTTTTTTTTTTTTTTGTGGCTCTTGTTTAAATTAACACATCTTCCTAATATATTCCTGACTGGGACATATGTCCATGTGGGCAAGTGGGCAAGAACCTTTCTCCCACTCCATTTTTGCTTTGTTTTTATAATACGTGTTTTCAACCTGGGCATATGGGAGAATCCAAACTGCATGTTTTTTGAGTCTTGAAGTCTTCCGGAAATGTAAGAATTTATGGGGAAAAGGAACATTTAAAAAAACCTCCCTCTCCCTAAAACCTTCATTTAACATACATTCATATTTACGAGAATAATCTTGTAAAATCTTTTTTAAATCAAAAAGCTCCCTGTGTTCGTACTATGATTTTTACCTCTCTAGATTTAGTAATCCAGCGTCAGGGAATCTGGGACAACCACGGCCCCACATGCGGCAACTCGCGCCTCGGCCGCGCCCGCTCCCTCCGGCCTTTCCGCCTTGGCACGCGACCCTGCCCACTTCCGGCAGAGGCTGCCGGAGCGCAGGCGCAACCCAGCCGTCGTTTAGTAGCCCTCCCCATCCCGTGCTAACGTACGCGCATGTGCAAAGGGGCAGGGCTGGTTAACAGCGCGGGAGAAAGTGGGCCCCGCAAACTCACGCGACTGTCTCCGCCCACCTAAATAGGAGGGCGGAGCTGAAAGCCGCCCCCCCACCTGCTTTAGGCAGCGCACGCGCACTGAGTGCAGAAATGAGGCGAAGGCACGCCGGCGAGCTTTGCGCATGCTCATTTAAATAAGGCTCGAAGCCTATTACCTCAGCTTCCTAACCCTCCTCCTTTCTCTGACTTTTAAAGGGCCAGGACCCTGACCCACGGAATTGTGGGCTTTTTGATTTGGGGTTTTAAAAATAACGTTAGGGTTGCGGAGGATGGGTAAAAATAAAAGCAAATACATAAATTAAATTAATTTTATTGTATTGTGGTAAGAACACTTAACATGAGCTCTACCCTCTTAAAAAATTTTTCTTTTTTCTTTTTTTATTTATTTCTTAACTCCATCAACAGGCTGACTCTTAACAAATTTTTAAGTGTAGAATACAGTATTATTGACCAAAGGCACAACTGAATTGCTTATTTTATTTTTATTTATTTATTTATTTTTTGAGACAGAGTCTCGCTCTGTTGCCCTGGCGTCAGCCTAGCTCACAGCAACCTCAGACTCCTGGGCTCAAGTGATCCTCCTGCCTCAGCCTCCCGAGTAGCTTCGGGACTACAGGCATGCGCCACCATGCCCAGCTCATTTTTTCTACATTTTTTTTTTAGTTGTCTAGATCATTTCTTTCTATTTTTAGTAGAGACGGGGTCTCGCTCTTGCTCAGGCTGGTCTCGAACTCCTGACCTTGAGGGATCCACCCGCCTGGGCCTCCCAGAGTGCTAGGATTATAGGCATGAGCCACCGGGCTGGGCCTTGAATTGCTTTTTTAAATTAACATTTACTGCCCTCAGTGTAAGACAGGTAAAAGAAAATAAAAATAAAACCAGCATTTATTGAGCACCTGCTATGTGCCAGACCCTAGTTACATTTGGCCTGTGTGCATTTCCCAATTTTTCCTTTTGTAATAGTGTAATAATTACATTCATATGTATATTTTTACATAAATATCTTCCCCCAGAGAGCTATAAGACTGAATCTCTTGGATCTTCTACTCCCTTGCTCTTTTACTCTGGATATGGTACCTAACTTCTGTGAACATAAGAGTTTGCTGCTTTTTAAAATGAGGATAAAAGGCAAGATGGCCCAGCACTTTGTAATCCAAGCACTTTGGGAGGCCAAGGCAGGAGGATCATTTGAGGCCAGGAGTTTAAGATGAGCCTGGGCAACATAGCAAGACCCCATCTCTACAAAAAATTAAGAAGTTAGGCGGGCATGGTGGTACACACCTGCATTCCCAGCTACTCAGGAAGCTGAGGGAAGAGGATCATTGAGCCCACGAGTTTGAGGTTACTGTGAACTATATAACTGGGCCACTGCACTCCAGCCTAGGTAACAAAGCAAGACCCTGTCTCTACAAAAAAAAAAAAAAAAAAAAAAAATGAGGATAGGGATATTGACCAATCTCATAAGAATGTCTGTGAGAAGCAAATTTTTTTCAAAGTATGTAAAGTGCCAAGTCCTATGCCTCATACCAGCTACATACTGAATAAATAGTAGTCATTAAGTGGAATTATTCAGTCAGAAAATAGTTTTTACAGTTCCTATAACACAGTTCCAGATGGTTCTTCAGGAGGATTTACCTAATTGCATGGTGGCTAGCAGCGTGTAATGGTGTCTCTCTTTCCAATATCACAGTCCATTATTTTTACGTGTTTTTCTAGTCTAGACAGTATGTAATGGTATGGCAGGGTTATTTTAATTTTCATTTCTTTAATTGCTAGTGAGGCCGTGCATTTTTCCTTGGGATGATTTATTAGCTTTATTTCATTGCCTAACAACTATTTTCAAACACTGTGATTTCCACTGGTTTATCCCTACAGACGTTATGTTTGGTTCTGACAGAGCATTTGCTGACCAACTTTTCCTTTTTTTTTTTTTTTTTTAAGAAAGAGGGTTGAGGGGAGAGATAGAAGCAAAAGGAAGTTTTCCAAAGAAGAGATTGAGGATAGAAGTCAAAGCTCATCCCCTAGAGCAGCTCTGCCCACTAAAACTTTCTATGATACCAAAAATGTCCTGCATCTGTGCTGTCCCCCATGGTAGCCAGTTGCCACATGTGCCCACTGAGCACTTGGAGTGAAGGCAGCACAACCGAGAAAATTTTGATTTTATTTAACTTAGATTTAAATTTAAATATAAATAGCCACCTCACTGACGGCATAACCTTAGAGATTAGGGAAAAAATAACGGAAAAAGGAGAGAAAAAGAGGGAGCCTACAAAGTCACTTGGAAGCGGCCTCATACATACGAAAGGACTCAAATTTAGACTTTTGGTATTTTTCCTGAGAGAGACAGTCCCAGAAACTGTCGGTTTTCACAAAAAGGTTGTGTTCGGTTTGTGAAAATTTATCAAGCTATACACTGATGATAGATCCACTTTTCTATATGTATTTTACACTTCAATAAAAAGTTAAACAAAATTTATCACACTTCGTGGTAATTTGGCATTTCTCTGATTTTTAATTCAGCAGAAGTCTCAAAAGGAAAGTGGTCTGTGACTCGCTCTGGAGAGCTGAGAGCCCCTAGAGGGCGCTCATTCATCGAGCTAGTTCACATAGCGTAAAATGTACTCAGTTAAAGTGTACAATTCAATGTTTTTAGTCTACTTGGAGTTGTGCGATCATCCCCATAGTCAATTTTAGAACATTTTCATCACCTCAAAAGAAATCCTGTACCCTTTAGCTATCAGCCCCTGGCGACCACTAATCTACTGTCTGCCTCTACGGATTTGCCTATTCTGGACATTTGAAATGAAAGGAATCACGTAATAGGTGTCCTTTTGTGTCTGGCATCTCTCACTTAACATCATGTTTTCAAGGTTCTTCCATGTTGTAGCATGTCGTAGCATGTCAGAGCTTCATTCCTTTTTATAGCCAAGTAAGATTCCATCGCATGGACAGACCGCACTTTGTTTATCCACCCATCTGTTTAAGAATATTTGGGTCGTGCCCACCTTTTGTCTATTATGTGCACCAAAGACTTTCCTGGTTCTGACAGGTGGGTGCTTCCTGCCACTTCTGGGAAGGTTGAGGCCCAGGTTGCTCAGCTCCAGAAAACCCCATTCTCATTGGATTTTAGACCCTGCTCTCAGGAGTGGACTACAGCGGGATGGCAACCCTGGGAGTTGGACAACTCAGCATGCATTGGATAAAATCTTAGGATTCCCTTAGGATTTCCAAAGCTCTCTGTGCCTAGGAAAGTGCCAACAAGGCCATGCCTCCTCAAGGCAACTTTTATCTGTGGGCATGTGGGGGAGTCCCTTTCACCCCAAGCTGTGAAAGAGGTCCTTGGGAGGAGCCCAGCCAAATTCCACCCACTCAAACTTAGCAAGTGATTATCAGAAGGGTATTTGGAACAGGAGCCCCCAAACTTGATGCTCCTGGCACTTCAGTATTGGGAACTGGTCAGTCCAAACCGCCTACTCAGGTGTTTGTGAATAATGCTACTGGACTCCGGCCCCATAGGGACAGTAATCTCGTATGTTTGTAACCTGCCCTTCCAGCTGGTCTGCCCGTGCTGCCCGTGCAGACAGCCTTACTTTGCCCCATACTCTTCTCTGTGGGGCAGTCCTGGCTTCCTCTGAGGCAGGGTCTGATTAGGGGCTGAGAAAGGGCTCTTTGCCATGGTGGGACTGAGGCTGGGGACTGTGTATCAGCCTGGCCTAGGGAGAGAGGAGGTTCTAGACCACTCAGCAGATGGCAAGGTGGCTCTGGACAGGGCCACCAGCCAAGGGACAGTGTACCACGGTAAAGCCTGGCTGGGACTGCTGGCCAGGTATCTGAGGAGGAGAAGGAAATTTCATGAAAAAAACCACAGTGTTGGCAGCATGAATGGCCAGGGGCAGACCCCAGACCCTAGCTGGGCCAATCAGGAATTTGGGATTGGAATTCAGAAACAGCCAATTAACTTCTGGTGAGTGACTAGAACTTAGGTGCTATAAGGAGCAACCATTTTTTAGCATTCTGGAGTCTAGCTCCTTATAAACTCTAGCTGCATTTCCTATTATTGGACTCCGTGAACACTCTACTATCCTTGTAATAAATTGCCCTTTTTGGATAACAGGAGATGCTTTCTCTACTTGCAACCAAAGAACCTTGGATAAGGCAGGAAGATACACAGTAGAAGTTCTCTGCCCATCAGTTACAGTCTACTGGGAGAGAGAAAGAGAGGCATCCAACAAATTAGATATAAATGATATGCTAAGTGTGGAAATCAGAGCAAAACTCCCATTCGAGTGAGAGGGAGGAGCAAAGGAATGAGAGAGCCCACCGGCTCACCAAGTGCGTGCTGCATGCCTGGCCTGTACTCCATGTTAGAGCTGCAGCCTGGGACGGCACAGAGAGAATAGGGTCTGGGGCAGGACAGAGCTGCTTCCGCACAGCAGGGGGACCCCCACCCCCGGAAAATACAGCTCCTCTCAGGGCTGTCTCCAGCCCACACCACATCTTTGTGCAAATTAGAAAAAGTAGTCCCTTCAGGAGGACACAGCCCCTTGAGAAGCAGCTAGGGCAAGCTGGATACCCCTGGGCAGATTACAGTTTCTTCAGAATCTTGTGCTTAGAGATGCTGGTTCCTCTCGGGAAGGAGTCTCTAACCTGAGAACCGCAGACTCCTGGAATGGGAGTCCCTGAAAGCACATCACTCATTCATTTGACAAATATTTATTTTATTTTTTTTAGAGACAGAGTCTCACTTTGTCACCCAGGCAGAAGTGCAATTATGTGATCATAGCTCACTTTAACCTTGAACTCCTGGGCTCAAGCAATCCTCCTGCCTTAGCCTTCCAAGTAGCTGGGACTACAGGTGCATGCCACCACACCTGGCTAATTTTCCTATTTTTTGTAGAGACAGAGTCTCAATATGTTGCCCAGGTTGGTCATATTGGTCATAAACTCCTGGCCTTAAGCAACCCTCTTGCCTCAGCCTCCCAATGTGCTGGGATTATAGGAATGAGCCACCATGTCTGGCCTCATTTGACAAATATTTATTAAGCAACTACTATGTGCCTGGCACACTTCTATATCCTATGGAGATAGCAGTGAAAAAACACAAAAACTTCTGTTTTCAAATATGGCAAAATGCCAATAATTGTTAAATCTAGGCAGAGGTGGTAATAGGTGATGTTCATTGTAGTTATGTTTTTTTATGTGTTTTGAACATTTTTATTGAAAATAGAAATTGGAAGACAAAATGTCTGTCTTCAAATAGACAATAAAAAAGATATGTGTATGTCTGTGCTAAGTGCTAACGAATATAAAACAGGAGTAAGGCTTGGCAAGCATATATTGAGATTCCAATTTTAAATAGGGTGATTCCAGGAACTCCTCACCGAGAAGGTGACTTTTGAATAAAGCCCGGAAGGAGAGGAGGGAATGATCCGGGCGGCTTTGGAGGAACAGATGTCCTGGCGGCAGGCACAGAAGGGGCAAAGGCCCTGAGGCAGGAATATGCCCAACATTTTCCAGGAACCGCAAGGAAGCCGGTGTGTCGCTCTACCAGAGACTGGGTGCCAGGAACAGGGGGACGCGGTCAGAGAGGAAACGAGAGGGGGTGGGCAGCTCCCGCAGGGCCTCGAAGTCCACCTGAAGGACTGTGGCGTTTTCCCTGAGAAACAAGAGGAGCCGCTGGAGGGTGAGAGCGGAGGAGTGACTTGAGCCGCCTTGTTTAAGGGGATATGTATGCGTCCATCCTCCAGGGGTGAGGGTCTCCAGAGCTTCCCTTAGACGCTCAAAGCAGTCCCGACCCCCACAAGACTAAGAACCGGTGTGATGTGGGCTTGCACTTCAAGCTTTGCCGCTACCAGGTCTGGGCAGGAAGGGGCGGGCACTGCCACGTTGCTTGGCCGGGGCGGCGCGTTGCTACGGCGACCCCGGCCGGGAGGACGCGGCGCGAGCTGCAGGCCGGAGGCTGCAACCCGCAGGTGAGTGCACGTCAGCGGGCGCGGGTGGGGCAGGGCCGGGACAACGGACTGACCCCCAGCCGTCTGGGCCCCGCTCCCCTCCCCTTCCACTGTGGTCCTTATTGTTATTTAGCATCAAAACAACCTAGGTCCACGCTGCCCTTGGGAGACTTCCGTTTCCCTTGAACAGCTCATGTATGAAGACCGCAACCTCCTCTCGAGAAGCTATATTCCCCAACGCGTGGGATGGAGGACAATTTACGTTACACTGGTGAGCATGAAGTAACACCCAGTGACATCGTAACAAAGTTATCAGAGTTTAAGTTCTCTTACAATTCTGAGTAAGCCAGAGAGAAAGTGTCAGTTTGGGGCTAATACTGCATTAACACCTCTCTTAACATTTGCTAGTCTCTCCTTTAAGCAGAGTCCTTGGAGCTCAGCAACTGTAAGCCATCTCGCTAAGACTACAGTTGGCTGTTTTTAGTGTTTTTATTTTTCCAGTTACCTTTGCCTTAGGGTACCTGATACTGGTTTTATATTTATACTAGTGATAATGTAACAGTGTCTCCTTTTTTGGATATATGTATTAATTTTTTTTTACAGTGAGTTAATTTAAATATAAAAATTAATAATAGTACAAGTGGTACTTGGAAATAGGAGGGAAAAAAACCCCAACAATATAAAATTTAGGAACTGACACTGTTTTGCCCCTCCCAGCTTTTGCTCTAGTGTTTTCTTTGCCTGGAATGATTTTCCCTAATCCCAGGCATGATTGTGAAAATGTGTGACAACCAGTGTGGCACAGGCCCCAGGGCCTGGTCAGATTCCTGGAGGTGCCCTCCCCTCCCGGTGTCTTTCAACCCAGAGCATGGAATAATGACCCCCACACAGCATATCTAGATTATGATATGGAGAGGGGTGAATGACAGAGGGAGAAGGGGAGGGAGAAGAGGGTACAATCAGATCCCACCTGGCTCTTCTTGGCTGAGGGCCCACTATGCGCCAGGCACTGTAAGTGGTGGGAGACAAAGAGAGAGAAGACACAGTCCCTGACACTCAAGGAGATCCTTCTCTTGGGGGTGGAAGGCAGGGTGGGCCAGCAGGTTCCAATCCCAGGTATTCTGAGAAGCTGCCATCTAGGTGGGTCTTGAAGCACTGTGACCCACTGTATAAGGACTGCTGCAAATGCAGCCATGCGGCTGGCCCCAGGTGGGTGGATGCCTGGGACACCGTGATTTCCAGGAACGGGCTCATCCCTGAGCTCATCCTGATTGGTCAGTACCTGTGCACGCTGCTGGCTGAGTATCTGATGCTAGCGCTGCTGGAGAGAGTGAGAGAGAGAGAGTGTGTGTGTGTGAGTGTGTGTGTGTGCAGTCCCCAGAGCCCATGGAGGAAGACAGCTGGTATTTGCTGAAGGGGAGCAGCGGTGCCTGGGATTTGGAGAAGATCATCTTATTACCCCACACAAGTCCCACGGAGACAGACAGATAGACACAAGTAGCGGAGCTAGAGATCTTGGGGACATGCAGGGAACAGATGGGAGACTCCCAGGCTAGGGAGAGGCTCTGGACCACGCAAAGTCTCTCTGCAGCTGCACCAGGCAGAGCTGGGAGGAGAGCCATGTCTGGTGGAAAAACCTAAGCGGGTGATGGGACAGTGTGCCCAGGCAGAGGTTAGAGGTCGGAGGTAGAAGAGTGGCCAACAGTCCTGGTGTGCCTGGGATTGTCTGTTTTAGCACTGAAAGTCTGAGGTCCCAGGAAGCCCCTCAGTCCCTGGCAAACCAGGACAGTTGGTCACTCTAAAGGCAGTATCCTTTATTGATGGGCTCTCCCAACAGCTTGCAGACCCCTGCAAAGCCAGCCCTTGGGCTTTGCCACTGTCCCATCCACCAGAGAAGGCAGGACCAAAGTGCTGGGTGCTGGGCCAGGGGCACCCCTGGAGGCTGCGCAGTAGACAGCTGTCTGACAGCCAAGCACGGCCTGGCTGCCCCCTTGCTCCCCTGGAGTGGATCCTGGTGCTTGCCACTGCCTTGCCCACCCACCTGGGGGCTGCTCCAGCCTTAGGGCCAGCACCCACTTGATTGGTCATAGTGGTTATTAAATATGTGACCACCACCCCGACTCCAGGGCCAGCTTTTCCCTGCTGCCATCACAAACCCTCCTGCTCTACTGGTCTCCCTGGGTTCCCAAGCAATTATGCCATCAGAGCCCCCCCCCCCCGCCCCCGAGGGGCCCCAGGAGAGGCAAGGGAGGGGATAGCCAAGGGTCAGTCCAGCACTAAAGGACCCCCACCAAGGGCTGCTCACCTGCCCTGGGGACTAGAACACACATGACTCGCCCCCCTTGAGCTCAGGATCCTGGCAGTACGCGGGACACACTAAGCCCCCGATGTCCCTGACCGCTTGTCAGGACCTTCCAGCCTTGCAGAAGCAGCCACCATGCCAGTCTCTAAATGCCCAAAAAAGTCGGAGCCACTGTGGAAGGGGTGGGACCGGAAGGCCCAGAAGAACGGATTGAGGCACCAGGTGTTCGCTGTGAACGGTGACCACTACGTGGGCGAGTGGAAGGACAACATGAAACATGGTGAGTGGGGGCCTTCATGGGCTCGGGCGGGCAGGGTGGGGGTCAGAGCTATGGTGCTCGATCAGGGCCAAGAAAGCAGAGTACAGGCTGGGCCTGGTGGCTCAGGCCTGAAATCCTAGCACTTTGGGAGGCCAAGGTAGGTGGATCGCTTGAGGCCAGGAGTTTGAGACCAGCCTGAGCAAGAGCAAGACCCCATCTCTACAAAAAATAGAAAAATTAGCCGGGCATGGTGGCTGTGCCTGTAGTCCCAGCTACTTGGGAGGCTGAAGCAGGAGGATCGCTTGAGCCCACGAGTTGGATGTTGCAGTGAGCTACAATGACGCCACTGCACTCTACGCAGGGCGACAGAGTGAGACTCTGTCTCAAAAAAAAAAAAAAAAAAACAAAACTAAAACATAACATACTATACATTAAAAAAAATAATAATAAGACTCGGGCTGGGCATGGGGCTGGCTGGCAGGAGGAAACAGCAGGCCCCCAGAGACCAGCTTGCAACTGGGATTCTGGGCTGCAGACTCAGCGCTGATGCTCTGCAGACGGCTGAGCGCAGGGTCTGAGCAGGGAGGGAGGACCCTCCTCATTCCCGCAGAACCGGCTGCCACTGGATTAACTGGGCCAGCTCTGGGTCTGACCAGCAGGGGGCGAGAAGGTCCTGGTGATACCAAACGCTGATGGGGGGGAAAGACAAGAGATTTTATTCAAAACCATGGCACACCTGCTCACTCTAGTCTTGCAATTCCAGATCTGTGCTCATGCCCACCCTGCTCTCCTGCTTTCCTGGGTTAAGTGCTTTGGAGACCGTAAACCTGGGTCAGAATGCCGGTTCTACCGACCATGACCTGGAGTGAGTCACTACACCACTCTGAGCCTCAGTTTCCCCATCTGTAAAATGGGAATAATACTTATTTGTAAAGATAAGAGATGATATCTGTCAAGTGTGTAGCCCAGGGTCTGTACATAAGAGGAGCTCCTGGAATGTTCTCTGAGGGCTGAGTGTGGCAGGGATCACTACTCAAAACCTTCCTTGTCCAAACTGACCCCACCCAGTAGGTGGCACAACACCCACCCTCAGCATTTACTTAAAGGCGAGATCTCACGCAGCTGTCCTGAACTCTGTGCGCAGTTAAAGATGCCTGAGTGTGTTTTTCAGTCCTTGTGGGGTGGACAGAGCCCTGGACTAGGAGTAAGGACACTGAAGTTCTGAACCCAGCTCTAGCGTGGAATAGTTGGGAGACTTCAGGTAAATCCCCTCCCATTCTCCAGATCTCGGCTTCCACAGTTGTGACAGGACAGTGGGCTGGCATGGCCCTGCGAGCCTTCCATCGGGTGAGCGCGGCCTCCCCTCAGACCTGCAGGTGTAGCCCCAGAGCCGACAGGCTTGGGCTGCCGAAAGCAGACTTGGTGAAGAATCTGGGCCCCCTCTCTTCAAGACACCCTTTGACCACATTGAAGTGAGTTGCTGTGGTTTGAGCAGATTAGAAGTGTCAAGAGAGTCATCATGCAGGGTGGGGACAAGGTGGCCTGGTGGGTCCCCAGACTGCTTGTTCCTTCCCTCCACAGATACTTATTGAGTTCCTGGTCCAGGCCAGGCCCTGTGCTGGGCAGCTGGCATAATCCCAACCCTCAGGGAGCTGCCAGTCTTGCAGAGAACCTGCGTAATAAGGGAACACCCTCATGTCCCAGATGAGGCACGTGGGGCTCAGAGAGAGGATGTAACTTACCCAAGGTCAAGGGGCTAAGAGTGGTGGCATCCAGAGGTGAAGTGGCCATGAGAACACAGTCAGAGAGGTGATGTTCCAGCTGAGCCTGGAAGGATGACAATGAATTCACCAGGCGGAGGGGTGTGTCTTCTGGGCAGTGGAATCAGACTAGAGGGTGCATTGGAGTATTAAGAGGGAGTGGGGCTTGATCAAGGAACAGACTGGAAGCCAGTGTGGCTGCAGCAGAGTGAGCAAGGGGAGAGAGAGTGGGCAGGTCTGTAGGGCCAACCATACAGAGCCTCATGGGCCATGGTGACTTTTGCCTTTATCCCAGGGGCAAATAGTACATGGCTTAAAAGCTGGGGCCATGCTTAGTCACTGCTACATCCTCACCTCCTGACACTCAAAGTGGGGTGCACTAAATATGTGTTGAATGCATGAGTCCACATGAATTAGGAATAACCCAACTCACACCGACTTCACAATATTTATTGAGCACCTACTGTGTGCCAGGGACCGTGCTAAACATGGTGGAGATGTAGCAGTGAAGAAAACATAGATGCTTCTCTTCATGAAGCTTAGGTTTAGCAGGGCTAGACAGACAGCAAACAATAAATATGATAAATAATAATATAGTATGTTCGAGGTAGTACATATATGAAAACAGAAAAATAGAATAGGGTACTGAGGTTCTGGGTTTGCAGAATTAAATAGGGTGGTCTTACCTCCGTGAGCAGGTAGGGCCTCCTGGAGGTGAGGGAGTTAGCCAAGTAGATGTTTGCAGGGACTGGCATGTCAGGTGGAAGGAACAGCTGGAGCATCTCTGTTCAAGGAGCAGAGTGAGGAAGAGCAGGAGGTCAGAGAGGCAATGGGGTGGGGAAGGGAAGTCAGATAACGCAGGGCCTCATAAAGCCATGATGATTTTACTCTGAGACACCGGGCAGATTTTGAGCAGACTACTGATACAATCTGACTCGTGTCTTGTAACACTCACTCTGGCTGTTGTGCTGTGAATGAGGCGGGGGCAGGGAGACCACTCAGGACTCTTGCAGACATCCAGCTTCAGCAAATCACCTTTCAGCTCCAGGAAAGAAGCTAAAAAAAATTACATTTTTTTTTTTTAACCCTCACAGGGATCTTCTTATTGTTTTTATTTTTCTTTGTTTCCCTTTTTTTCCTACTTTGCTGGGGTCTCATTTGCCTCACTGTCTCCTGTATAGATTCTAAGCGCTTCCCTCCCCTGTATTAAATTCTCTGTTTGAAACACCTAGTGTGGTTTCTGTTTTGTCATCTGAACTCTGAACCCTCAACTGATACAGTCATCCAAAAAGTAAGAGAAAATGCCAGGTCTTAAATCCGGGTCTCCAGACTAGGCATTTGTTTCCCTGTAGACCAGGAGTTTCCCAGGGGAGAGGGTAGACTGTGTGCATCAACTCCTAACTGGACTCCTGGATGCCTCCTGCACTCGCTCTTCACCTTCTTTTAATAATAGGCCTCTCCCACTTTGGTCACAGAGGTGGGCATGTAACCAACCCAACTGCGCCAATCAGAGAACTGGGATTTTTCAAAGTGGACTAGGACAGAAAAGGCACGTTTCCTCTCTGATTAATAACCTGCTGGTTCCCATACGAGTCTCCTGCATTTACCTGCAACAGGAGAGACTGAAGTCGCCCACGGAAGGCACAGTCATGAGCACCTTTCCTCACGCAGTTCCCTCTACCTGGACTGCCCTTCCTGGCTCCAAGGTCACATCCTCTAGTAAGTCTCTGAGTCCCCAGATTAGACTAAGTGCCCTACCTCCATCTCAGCACCTACCTTGGAATACTGAAATCCATCTATGCGGGTATTCCTCAGGCCTGTTTCATCTGCAAGAGGCAGACACTCAATCTAGGATGGCTTTCAGGGGCGGGGAACCTGCGGCCTCAAGGCCACATGTGGCCCTCCAGATCCCCTAGTGAGGCCCCTCGACCGAATCCAACGGTTCAGCCATGGCGGGATTCGGAGGCTTAATGTCGCCGCAACTTGGCCTCTCCCTCCATCTCTCCACTTTCTTTTCCTCTGTGTTGGGTTCATTCTTAGGCAAGCTTCCTTCCGCTGGCGTCCAGGGCAAGTTGACACCCCAACCCCTACCCTCAGTGCCAGTAGCTTCAAGAAAGGACAGGCACTGAGTCTCCTTGGACCAGCTTGGGTCACGTGCCTTTCACTGACCCAATCACAGTGGCCTGGGTGGATAGAATACACTGATAGGCTAGCTCTGCCAGGGGGCGGAGTCAGCCCCACCTAAACACCCGGGGATTGAGAGTGGGGAAGGGGTGGTTCCCCAAAGGAAATAAAACTAGGACCAAGAGGGGGGATGGGACAGGCACAAACAACCTGATGTCCCTTGCAGTGTGGGCCCTGCCAGACCATGGGCTCCTCAAGGGCAAATATAATAACAAAGGCTGACATGGATATCATGTGTCCTATCTGTAGCCGCTGTTCTAAGTACTCTACATTTATCCCAGAGTTTAGTGATCAGAGCAAACCCGTGAGATATTCTTTTTTTCTTTTAACGGAAAATTTGAATGGTCCTGTAGTTACTAACAAGATTGGATCTTTTTTCCCCTAGCTTTATTGCGGTATGATTGACAAATAAAAATTATATATGTTTAGGGTATACACTGCAATGTTTTGATAAAAGTCTACATTTTGAAACAATTACCACAATCAAGCTAATTAGCATATCTATCACCTCACATGATCACCATTTTTTTGTGTGTATGGTGAGAACACTTAAGAGCCACTCTCTTAGCGAAGTTCAAGTGCAGTGTACAATATTAGCTATAGTCACCATGGTGTACATTAAGTCTCTGGCTCTCATACCTCTTATAATTGAAACTTTGTACCCTTTGACTGAATGTGTCCCCATTTCCCCACTCTCCACTTCCCAGCAACCACTCTTTTACTTTCTGTTTCTGAGTTCGAGCAGTATTTGTCTTTCTGTGCCTGGCTTATTTCACCTATTAATAGCATAATGTCCTTCCAGGTTCATCCATGTGGTTGAAAATGCCAGAATTTCCCTCTTTTTTAAGGCTGAATAATATTCCATTATATATATCACATTTTCTTTATCCATTCATCTGTTATCTGACACTTAGGTTAATCCCACTTTATCCTTATTTTACAGATGAGGAATCTAAGGCCCATAGAGGCCCAAAGAGTTATGTTACTTGCCTGAGGTCACAAAGCACAGAGGGACAATGTCAGATTTGCTCCCAGGCTATTAAGGACTAAGACATGAATTGGTCCATATGGGTATTCCACAGATCATTTATTCATCCATTTGTTCAACACCTATTAGTCACCTACCACATGCCAGGCATGGTTCTGCGGTACAGTGAACAAAGCAGACCAAATCTGTGCCCTCCTGCAGCTCACATTCTCCTGGAAGAGACAGATGCTACACACGAAAGGACAAATAAGAGAGTTATCCATTATGTTAGGAGTTGATAAGTGACACAGAAAGAAACAGAGCAGGGGGAGGGAGAGGCTTGTCATTTTAAATGGGGTGTTCAGGGTAGGCCTCATCGACAAAATGAGATTTGAACAAAGGCTTGCAGGAGGTAGGGGAGTGAGTGACTCTGAAGAGTATTCCAGGCCAAGGGACAAGCAGGGACAAAGGCCCTGAGGCAGGAGCATGGCTGGTGTGTTCCAGGCACAGAATGGAGGCCTCAGTGGTTGGAGATCAGTCTGGAAGGTGGAAGTGGGGGAGGAGGAGGAGGGAGAGGCTGAATTAGCAGGAGAGGGGTCACCATGTCTGTTTAGGAGAACTGAAGAAAACATCCAGACTGTTCTAGAACCCCTGGCCATCTGTGGTATCCATGCAGTATTATTAAGAGGCCAAGCTGAAATGCCGCAGGGGTGGATTTCTACTTGAGGTTTGCTCTATCAATCTAGCTTCAGGGCACAGGGATAGAGAACCGCTGTTTGTAGAAATGGAACTTTCTGGGGTTCTCCTGGGTGCTGAGCATCTAGAGATGATGCACAGACCCTGTCCCAGTGCTCAAGAATTGTCCCATCTAGGGGTCCTTGGTGGCCAGGCAGCACACTGCCCCCATCCCCCAGGGTGGCCATGTCTGCAGTGATGGCTCCTTTGTGTGTCACCAGGGAAAGGAACGCAGGTCTGGAAGAAGAAAGGAGCCATCTATGAGGGAGACTGGAAGTTTGGGAAGCGGGATGGCTATGGCACACTCAGCCTTCCTGACCCAGAGACCGGAAAGTACAAGAGAGTCTACTCAGGGTGGTGGAAAGACGATAAGAAATCGGTGAGTGGTTCCCAGCATGCCCTGGGGCATGGGCGGAGCTGGCAGCCAGGCTCTGTGTGCGTGTCTGTATGTATGAATGTGAGTGTGTGTAAGTGTGATAGTGTGTGTGTGAGACGGTGTGTGTGTAGGGGGAACAGCCAGAGAGGCCTGGGAGAAAAAGGGGGGAGTAGTCTGAGGGGAGGAGGACAAGGTTGTGTGTGGGTGGGAGAAGGAAGGAGGTGGGGGGATTGTCAAGACTTCTCAGAACAAAACCCAGGAAACAGGAAGCAATAGAGAAGGCCCAGGGAGGAGCCCGTGAAACTGTGGCCACCAGAAGCCAGCCAGGCTTAGGCTTATGGGGGCAAAGTCTCCTCCGCCTTCTTCCCCTCTCATTTCCTGGCTTTCTGTGCTCCGGGCACCCCTCTCTGAGAACGCCCCTTCTGTTAGGCCTGCATAAAGGAGGAGGTGGGAAAAGTGGGCGTGAGAGAGCAGGGACCACACCCTTGGCTATGGGACAGGAGGGGAAGGTCCTGTGGGACAGAAGCCAGCCAGAGGCATGTGCTCAGCCCATAAACACCCGAACAGGGCACAGATTCCCTGAAGTCACTCTCACAAACTTGGATGAATCCTCACCACAGTCCCTGGAGACGTGATCTTAACAGCTACTATTGTCAGCCTAGAACATGTACCTGGTACTTCAGTGAACTCTCACAACAACTTATCATCATCATCATTTCCATTTCACTGATGAGGAAACATGCTCAGAGAGGTGCAGTGCTTTGCCTGGGGTCACACAGCTAACAAGTGGTAGCCCAGGATTTCATGTTCTCTGCTCCCAGATTGCTGATTGGCCAGTTGGGAGAGAAAGGCCAAAATAAACAAGTTACATATAATATGGTGTTAGGATAGATGTTTTTCTCAGGGTGCCCAGAGGAAGGTTATTAAGCCCAACCTAGAGCATTCAGGGCAGGCTTCCTGTAGGAGGGACCCAAAAGATGCTGGCAGTTGGCAAGGGAGAAAAAACGGGGAGGAAGATTAGAGGCAGAAATGGCAAAGGGAAGGAAATGTCAAAGGGCAGGGTATGTCTGCCTTGGGGTGAGAGTGAGGAGCGGGGAGTGGGGGCCTTCAGGGTTCTGTGGGGATCAGGATTTTGAGGAGTACACTTGGGCGGCTCAACCCACCCTCCTTGGGTGTGATCTGCAAGGAGTCCCTGATTCTCTGTGGTTGGACACTAGGTGTGATGTTAATATTCATTTTTCTGGGTCTAAATCAGAGTGGGAGGGGCAAACGTGATCAGGGGGCGATTTAAAGATCCTCTGGCAGCTCTATGGAGGATGCATGGGGGCTTGAGGGGCCAGGAGAGGGAGGGCCCAGTGAGGAGGGGAGGAGTGATGTCTGGCTGCAAGAAGGCAGCGGCCGAGGGACAGAGAGAAGTGGGCAGCGTAGGGAGATTTTTCACGACATTTGGATGCAGGGCTTAAGGAGGAGGCCAGTGAGAAGTCCAGGTGTGTGGCTCGGGGGTGCCTGGGAAGACAGTGGGCTTTTCTAGCCATGGGGGCGCCGTGAACAGGGGCACCTTCGTGCTTTCAGGGCTATGGGATCCAGTTTTTCGGACCCAAGGAGTATTACGAGGGTGAGTGGTGTGGCAACCAGCGCAGCGGGTGGGGCCGCGTGTACTACGGCAACGGTGACATCTACGAGGGCCAGTGGTGGAACGACAAGCCCAACGGGGAGGGCATGTTGCGCCTGAGTGAGTGTGCCCCGCCCCTACCCGACCTCCCCCCCC
>RJWJ010005248.1:0-30980 GCA_004363605.1 Indri indri | reverse complement strand
CATAGTCGTCGCCTGCACTCACAAAGCACTGAGCTCATTTAATCCCCTCCACACTCCGTAGGAGAGGAGCTCTGTCATTCTCACGTTACAGATGAACCGAGGCACAGAGAGGCCACGTCACTCGCTCATGCAAACTGTGGGTTGTGGGGGCAAAAGCACTAAGGAATTCTCCTTAGAAAACAGAAAGGTGTGTTGGGAAACAAAGGCGTTGAGGTCTGGGGCTGTCTAGCTTGACTCAGGGTCAGGGAATGCCTCCCTGAGGAGGTATTTGAACCTTCCAAGGGAGACCTGAGGGAAGAGAAGGAGCCGGAATGCCTTTGCGTTGAGCTCTGGAGGGGCGGTCCCAGGCAGAGGGAAGAGTAATTAACGAGAAGCCGGTGTTGGTGTCAGGATTTGAGAATCTTCTCTCTACACAGCAACCAGAGTGAGCTTTCTAAAACACAAATTGGGCCTCATCGCCGCTTTGCTGTCAACCCTTCCAGAGCTGCTTATCGCCTTCGGGCTGAGTTCAAGGCCCTTCCTGTGGACTTGGGGGCCCAGCATGAGCTGGCCCTGCTCACCCCTCTGGCTTCACCTCCCCGTCTCTTCCCCTGGAGTCCCTTGGTTTCTGCCAAACTAACTTCCTTTCAGTTCCTCCCATGGTTTCTACCTCAGGGCTCCTGCACTGCTGTTCCGTATTCCTGGAATGCTTTTCCCTAGATCTTTGCATTGTCCCATCCTCAGAGAGACCTTTCTTGTCCATGCCACCTAAATCACATTCTTCTCATTCTTCTCAGCATCCACTTTCTTTCCTTCTTAGCCCTAGGTGTGTAATCCTGGGCAAGTTACTTTGCCTCTCTGGGCCTGGGTTCAAGTGAGTCTCCTGCCTCAGTGTCCCGAGTAGCTGGGACTACAGACGTGCGCCACCACGCCCAGCTGGCACATCATTTCTGAGGGTCTAGACTCTAAAGCCATCCTGCCTGGGTTCAGATCCTGGCTTGAGTTCTTCCTAGCTGTGTGGCCTCAGGACATTTGCTTATACCAGGCTATGGTTTCCTCATCCATAAACTAAGGATAAAACTCCTAGAGTTATTGCGAAGGTTAAATGAGGTTTCTATCTGTAAGGTGCTTAGCGTGGTGCCTAACACTTAAGTGCTCACTGAGAATATGACAAGCTCATACTTGTATGTAGCAGAAGTCAGCACACCGCGGCTGGCGGAGGGCCCCACCTGGTAGCCTAGCCTGGTCTGGTGTGCCCAGCTCACATCCCTCCCTGTCCTCCCCCCACCAGAGAACGGAAACCGCTATGAGGGCTACTGGGAGCGAGGCATGAAGAACGGGTCAGGACGTTTCTTCCACCTGGACCACGGGCAGCTGTTTGAAGGCTTCTGGGTGGACAACGTGGCCAAGTGTGGCACGATGATTGACTTTGGCCGTGACGAGGCCCCTGAGCCCACCCAGTTCCCCATTCCTAAGGTGAGCAGCCCTCGCCAGGGCCCTGTGGCCACACCCAGAGAGACAGAAACCAGCACCTCCAGCCACGCCCAGCAGCACCCAGCCCAGCCCAGACAGGGAACAGACCCGGTTTTGTTTTCAGGTGGGGCATCCTTAGCGAGGCTGGCAGCTTCTGACGAGCGAGGCTGGCAGCCTGGGTCTTCCATGTTCCCAAAATCAACCCCTTGCTATTTCCCTCCAGGTCAAAATTCTAGACCCTGACGGTGTGCTGCAGGAAGCCTTGGCCATGTTCAGGAAGACAGAGGAAGGAGATTGATGCCAGGCGAGGGGGTGGGCACACCTGCCAGCCTGTGACATGGCTAAGGCAGCTCCAGGGCCAGGAACAACGCCCAGATCTCCTGGGGTCTCCAAAGGGCTTGGGCCAGGACCAGAGAGGTCAGGTTTCTTGTCTCCTACAGCCCAGTTGGTGCTTTTTGGTTCCTCCCCCTCAAAACCCACTTCACTGAAGTCTAGCGCACTCCAGTCATGCTCCAAACTTCCTGTTTGCACCCTGGGCCGACTGGCATGAGCCCTGGTTGGAGCGAGGTGGTCTGCTCGCCCCTGACACCCTTGAGTAAGGTGGTCGGCCCTGGGCCTCCGTTTGCACATCCGTCCAGTGGGGTACAGTTCTAGCCCCTTCTGGGGTGGGCGTAAGTGAGGGTTCGAGGAGAGGGCACTGGTACTGAGCCTTTCAAATGCCACCATCTCCCTCACCCCTGCAGAGAGAACACCAAAGCTTCAGGAGAAACACAAGCCCATGTCACCCAACTGCTCAGACCGGTGCAGCTCCCGAGGGAGGAATGAGCGGTAGCTCTGGGTACACCCTTGGCATCCTCAGAGGGTACCTCACTCCCCCAGCACTGGATCATTCGTGGCCAACAGAGGGGTCAGTGCTTCTCTCCCCGGCTGGCCTCAGGGACCCTCTTGCTGTGGCCTTAGTCCTATGATCTCATCCCAAAGTGCATGAGAATAAAGGAGAACCAGGTGACGGGAGCCTGGGGCTATTAGTGTGGGGGGTGGTGGGAGGGACCCAGGAGAGATCACAGGTGGAGAAGAGGGAAGACCTCCCCCTGGGCTGTCTGGGCTCACCTTGGGGGAGAAAGGGCAGATCTCTGACCTCTGAGACAGTCCGGAGAGGAGAAAGAGCCTGCATTCCGCCACACTGGCCGCCAAGATTGGAGATTAAAACTTCCTGACCTGGCTTCTCAACGTAACACATGGGCTCTCAACCTTGGAATCCTGTGGAAGCCTTAAAAGCTTTAAGAGCCCAGGTCCCCAAGATTCCCACCTAATTCACCTGGGCGACGCCTGGGCTGTCACAAAGTTCCCCAGGTGATTCTAGTGTGGAGCTGGGGCCGAGAACTCCTGATTTTCTGGATGTGTGACCCTAAGCAGGTGATCTCAATTGTCCCATCTGTGAAACAGGACTCAGGAGAGCTCACAGGAGTTTTTGAGGCTCTGATACCAGATGTAATCATGATGAGTAACATGTATTGAGGTTAATGCAGGAAGAGCTCGACAACATTCCTGAGACAAGGGCTTCTCCTGCACGGGGAGGAGGCAGGCTCTGGGTTCAGACTGCCTGGGTGTGAATCCCAGAGCAGTGTGTTCTTGGGAATGTCACCCACATTCTGTTCTCTGGGTTTCCTTAGTGTGATGTGGGCCAGGAACAATACCTACCACCTGGGGTAGGTGCTGTGAGGATGAAATAAGCCAGGGTTCTAAACTGGGGGTGTGATTCTCTCCCCACCCTCACCCCCCCACTGTCCTTGGGACATTTGTTAATGTCTGACACTTTTGGTTGTCACAACTGGCAGGTAAGAATGCTACTGGTATCAAGTGAGTAGAGGCCAGGGATGCTGCTAAACATGCTATTAATACAACATAAAGATGCTACAAAAGAACCATTCGGTTCAAAGTCAAAAGTGCTGAGGTTGAGAAACCCTGAAATACAGTGATGTTCATAAAGACCTTAGCAAGTGCCTGGCACAAAGTCTCAATAAATGCTCACTTACTTTACTGAGGTTCTCTCTGCCCCCTAAATCGTAAGTGGGGTGATCTCACCAGGGGTGTGGTTATCAGTCTGTACTTCTGGCACCAGGAAGCCAAGCCTGGCCACCCTGGGACACAGAATGAACAATGATCCCCGATACGGAGTGCTTAATCTGTGCCAGGCCCTGTGCTGATGGCTTCGCAAGCCTTCTCTCCTGCCACTCCCCAGTCACCTGTAAGATGTCCTGCTATTTTTACCGCCTTTTTAGAGGAGGAAACTGAGGTTCAGAGAAGTTCGCAAGTCACCAAGCTAGTACTGTGCTTACACTTAGGTCTGTGTGCTTTTAGGATGCAGAGTGTGTACAGAGGCTTATTTATAGAGGGTTATGATTTTTTAAGAAAAAGTAGGGGGAGAGTATGCTTGTTTATGTATAAAATGTCACTGAATGGGAACACAATAAACTGGCAACAATGGTTGTCTCCGGGGAGAACTGGGGATCTGGGAACAAAGGCGAGAGTAACTTTTCACTGTTGTATTTGGAACTAAGTGAATGTATAACCTATTCAAGGTATAAATAAAACTGAAGTTAAAGAGACTATGCTCATAACTACCAGTGTTTGCCTAAGTTGCTTGGGTATGAGAGTACCTGGCTGTTTGTTAGATTCCAGAGACACACCCAGACCAATTTGAATCAGAATCTCCAGGGGGAGGGCTTGGAAATCTGCATTTCACAAGTGGGTGATTCTTTTTTTGGGGGGACAGAGTCTTACTCTGTCTCCTGGGCTAGAGTGCCATGGCATCAGCCTAGTTCACAGCAACCTCCAACTCCTGAGCTCAAGTGATCCTCCTCCCTCAGCCTCCCGAGTAGCTGGGACTATAGGCGTGCACTGCCACGCCTGGCTAACTTTTTTTCTATTTTTTAGTAGAGACAGGGTGTCGCTTTCTCAGGCTGGTCTCATCTCCTGACCTCAAGCTATTCCTCCCACCTCAGCCTCCCAGAGTGCTAGGATTACAGGTGGGAGCCACCGCGCCTGGCCAAGTGGGTGATTCTTAAGTCCAGGCAAGTTTAGGAGAGAGAACACCTAAGACTACAGGATCACAGCCCAGAAATTATTCCAGCTGGACCCCAGGTCTCTGCAGAACTGGTGAGGTGGGTATCTTAGGGGAATGTGTAAAAGATGTCCAGGCCTTCTCTGGGGCGCAGTGGGGGATTCACACAAGGGTTCCTGCCCAGTTCTATCCCGTCCCAGGAAGAAGGGTGGATTGTGGTGCATATGATGCAGGACCCAGGCACTACAGTAGGAAGGAGGTCCCTTCCCCACTCAGCCCACAAAGCTGCTATGGGTCATGTCCTCATCTGCACAGGAGAGTTTAAGGCCACACTTTCCGAACTGTGTTCCTCAGGAGTCAGGGTTCAGGAGGGACAAGGAAGGGGAGGGGTAAAAAACCTACCTAACAGTACAGTGAACACTATTTAGGTGATGGGCACACTTACAGCTGTGACTCAAGCATTACAAAAGTGATCCGTGTAACCAAAACCATTTGTACCCCCTTAATATTTTGGGGAAAAAAAAGAGGGTTCAGTGGAAGTATCTTGGGGAAGGGGAGGGAGACAAACACTAGGCTTGCCAATGCTCCACCCATCTTTCACTTTAGCCAGAGCACTTTGTGTTAGAAAACCACTTTACACACTGGGTTTCCGGGACAGACAAAAATCTCCAACTTGAGGGCTTAAGGGGGCCTAGTGAATAACATTAAGTGAAGCTGGCCTCATTGGAGACAAGACAGTGGTGGGGATGGTGACAAAAACAGACCCTGGGGCAGAAAGAAGGTAGCTGCAATTCCACTCCTGTTCATTGTTGCTTTGTAAGAAGGTGGGCCCAGTGTGGCTGGATCTTCCAAATTTTCAAGCAAAGCCAGAATCCTCCCTGGTGAGACTTTTGCGAGGGCTCAGGCTCTGAGCCGGACTTTCCAGGTTCAAATCCTGGCAATTCACTTAACTGCTTTGCACATCAGTTTTGCTACCTGCAACATAGAGATAATAATAGTTCCCATCTCCTAAGGATGCTGAGGGTTGAGTGGATGCATAGCGCTTAGAACAGCATCTGCACAGAATGGTTAACTACTCTTGTTATTTCAAATGGATCCTGACACAATCCCACGTAATATTCATGCCAAAATACACAACCTGATCGTAGTAATGAGAAAACATGAGAGAAACCAAACCGTGAGGATATTCTACAAAACGACAGGCCTGGACTCTTCCAAAATATGTTACAAAATACAAAGGCTGAGGAACTGTTCCAAACTAAAGGAGACTTAAGATGTGACAAGTCATTGCAATACACGACCCTGAAGCGGAAAAAGCATTGCTAGAAAGGACATTACTGGGACAAGTGGGAAACGGAACAGGAATGTTGTATTAGATAATTGTATCAATGTCACATCTCCTGAATTTGATCATTGAATTGTGGTTACGCAGGGGAATGTCCTTGGTTTTAGGACAAAGTATTTAGGCATGAAGGACCTTATCTCTAACAAAAGCGTATGTCTCGGGGAAAAGTACACACAGCTCACCCTCATCATTCCCGGCCTCAGTCTCTGCGAATTTGCCTACTTGCTGAGGTTGGACAACACTCTGAGTTCTCATTTCAGCTCTGAAAGGACACTGTAAACAAGTGTCCTCTTCTCGGTCTATTTAGTGTCACATGCTTTTTTTGGTGATTTTGCTATTTAAACTGGTCCCCAAGTGTAATACTGGAGTGCTGTGCAATGTTCCTAAGTGAAAGCAGGTTATGGCGTGTCTTATGGAGAAAATACATGTGTTAGAGGAGCTTCATCCTGGCATGCGTTATAGTGCTGTTGGCTGTTGGTAATGAGTCAAATATATGAAAACATCTTTAAACAGAAATACACATAAAACAAGGTTACATATTGATTAGTTGAAAAACATGACCAGAGGCTCACAGGAACCTCAACCCTGTAACTCCCCTAGGAGCAACAGCTCAATATCTGCTAATTCAGTGTTCATGGTGACTTTATAGAATATAAGTACTGTAAATGACAAGAAATGACTATATATATTTCAGTATTTCAGTTATTATTCATGGAACTTTTCATAGGTTTGAAATTTTGCAAAATAAAATGTAGGGAAAAAAATTGTTTTTAAAAATTTTGCTTAGAGGCTCACCTGAATGGGGCACCAGGACAAAGAGCCCAGACCCAAGAAACACAGACACGAGAAGGAGGTGTCCCGTAAGAGTGTATTTATGCATCACACACGCACACAGACGCACACACTCGACACTGACCAGGAGGGAGGTCGAGACAGAAAGGACAGGAAGCACCAGCTGGCACTGGCACAGGGGAGGAGGGGTGACAAAGGGAGCTTCTGGCCCCGCTCGGGCCCCCACTGCCTCCTAACGGGAGGTGCCCCTGAAGCTGGAAGAACAGGAAGTGCTTATTCTCTTACAGGAAAGTTTCAAAGTGCAGAAATTTCTTTTACAAAATGCCTTTTCCCTCCACTCTCTGCCCCGATGGAGCCCAGCCCCCTGCACAGGCCGTCCCTCTGTAAGGCTGGGGCAGGACAAGGTCATGGGGAAAGGCGTTAAGGCCAAAGCTCTGGAGGGCCCAGACCACGAGGGCTTAGGCGTAGTGGCTGCCGGGCGTCAGGGGGTGGTCCCCTCTGTGGTCCAGCTGGTCCTGCAAGCGCGCAAACTCAGCCAGCTCATTGAGCTCCTGGAACTGTCGGTCCGTCTTGTGGCTGACCAGTGAGCGGTAGAAGTGGACGGCAAAGACGATAAAGACCAGGCCGAAGGGGACCATGATGGCGGTGGAGGCGATGGCAGCTGCCTGGCCTGGGGTGATACCGCCAGTGCCACTACTGCTGCTGTCGTTGGCGACTGCACCACCAGCGGGGGGCTTGGTGGGCCGTGGCTGGCCTGGCTGCTTCTTGAGGGGCAAGAACTTGACCCAGCAGAGCAGTACAACCTCAGCCAGGAAGAGCAGTGTGCCGATGACGGTGGAGAAGGCCCAGGCCAGCTCGATGTGGCGGTGCATGCGCTCATGGGGCGACTCCTTGACCGAGTTGAGGTTGTGCACGTTGCTCACGGCCTCGATGTTGGGTAGGATGCAGGTGCTGATCATGAGTGCGAAGAGGTGCACGGCCACCAGCACCGTGGTGCAGATGCTGAAGGCGATGAGCAGCCCCAGAGGGTAGTCGTGGTCAGTGTCCAGCTGTACTTCCACCATTGCCACCTGGGGGGAGAGGAGACCAGCAGGTGAGTGCCGGCATGGTCCTGGCCCACATAGCCATGCTCAAATCCAAACTCTCCCCTGTCAGGCTCCAGGACCCTGGGCCAGTCGCTTGGCCTCCCTGGGCCTCAGTTTCCACATGTATATAATGGGGATAATAAGGCCCACCTACTTGGGGTTAAGAAGTGGAAGAAGTTACTGGTAAAGAAAGCAGGCTTGGAGCCAAGGCTCTGTGAGCTCACTAGCTGTGTGACCTTGGGAAAGTCACTTAACCTCTCTGAGCCTCAACTTTCTTATCTATAAAATAGGGCATTTTAAAAAATGCATTTAAATAAAAAAAGCAGGCCAGGTGCAGTGGCTCATGCCTGTAATCCTAGCACTTTGGAGGCTGAGGTGGAAGGATCACCTGAGCCCAGGAGTTAGAGACTAGCCTGGCAATAGTGAGAACCTGTATCTACAAAACATAAAATAAAATAAAAATTAGCTGGGCATGGTGGTGTGTGCCTGTAGTCCCAGCTACTCAGGAGACTGAGGCAGAAGGATCATTTGAGCCCAGGAGTTGGAGGCTGCAGTGAGCTATGCTGACACCGCCATTCTCCAGCCTGGGTGATACAGTGAGACTCTGTCTCAAAAAAAAGCAATCACCAACCCCCATCCCTCCTGGCCCCACATCCTCACACCCAAGCAGAGGCTTCCCCCTCATGCTCTGCTCTGGGGACGTGCAGAGGGATGGCAGCTGGACAGGTGACAGCCCTCCCAGGGCACGCCCAGGCCCTTCCTGAGAACACAGTGTGACCCGACAAGTACCAAGAGAGGCTTCCCAGAAGTGACAGGCTCAACTCTCCTGCTGGCTGGACAGCCAGCGCGCCCTGGGGCTGTCTCCTCCCCAGCCTGGGGCTGACGCACTAGCTGCTCCCCACTTCCTGGAGACTCACAGACCTGAGGTCACCAGGGGCATGCTCTGGGCTTGCTACCTGCTGCCTCTCACCTGGGCCTTGAAAATCGCCCCCATGCGAAGGAGCCAGCTCATCAGTTCTGGGCCGGGAGCAGCGGGTGGCGGGCAGGTAGCTGAGCTCAGCCAGTGAGGGCTGGATAGGGGATGGGCGGACAGCAGGCACCAATGGCAATAACACCATCAAGGACAGGGGTTCTTCATGAAGTGTGCACTACAGACGCGGCAGGCTCAGGGAAGGCCAGCGCCCGCGTTTATCCACAGGCAGGAAGGAAACTCCTGCAGCCTGCCCTTCTTCACGTCCTGTGAAGGCGGTGGGCTCCCTCTTTCCTCACCCACTTTCCTTCTGCCAGGCTGCCTGGCTTCGAACCCTGACTCCTCTGCCCTTTATTAGGCTGTGTGGCTCCAGTAAGTTCCTGAGACTTATCCTGCCTCATCTGTTTCCACATCTGTAAAATGGGAATAATGGCACACGCCTCAGAAGGTTGCTGTGAGGACTGGGCTCATCCATGTACAACACTCAGTGCCTGGCACACAATAAACCCTCAATGACAGCTTTGTTATTATCATTCAGTTTAGAAACTTCATCCCCAAACCTACTGTCTCTACCTGAAATCCTCCGGAGGGGCACGCTTAGGCAGGGAGAGTACCAGGGCGAAATGGGCAGACCTGGGTTCTAGTTCGAGAACTGCCCGTCTCATGTTTCACCACGTGACCTTGGTCAAGACCCTCCCTCTATCTGTAAAAGGAGAAGTGGGGAGATTAAGCTCACGGTCTAGAGCTGACGCGGGGTCTGACACCACTGAGAATCTTGTGAAAACAGTGGATATTCTCCTTAAAACACCCAGGTATATATTAATTCATCAGACTCCTCAATTTCAACGGGTTTCACAGCCTTTTGCCTAAGAATTCCCACAATTGACGACTGTATGTACTTTTCAACCCAGGAGTTTATAAAACATTTCAAGCTCATATAAATTTGGGGCAGTGCCATGAGGATTTGAACCGTTTTTGAGATCACTGGTGGCCTAACGCCAACCCCGAGAATTCTTAGCACATGCCGGTGAGGGGCACTGCACGGGGCAGGCCACCAGGGCAGGGCACATCCTGTGCCCCCTGGCCCCTGCCCCCAGGCCTGCCCACACCTGGGAAAGGGGGGCCCCCTCCAGCAGCCAGTGTCTCCTGCCGCCTCCCCACCCCCAGCACTTCCTCTTCCTGTTTTGGCCTGCTGCCCCGGAACCTGAAACCGGAGAAAGGACAAGCAGCAGAGGCTGCTGCTTGGCTGCCCCCAGTCCACCGCTATTTACCCACTCGCCGGAAATGCCCGGAGCCCTCAGGCAGGTCAGGCCCTGAGCTGGACGCCGGGGGTGTGGACAGGGGAGGGGGGAGCTGCACACAGGTGTACACTCCCAATGCGCCCACCTGTGCTCACCTGTGCCCCAGCAGCGTATCTCCCCGCATAGAGCTGTTGAGAGCACGGGCCCATGCCACACCACTGGGCACAAACTGGCTCCTGCACTCACAAACCTGGTGACCTTGGACAAGGATTTCAACCTCTCTGTGCCACAGCTCCCACACTGATAAAACAGCGGCCAACTTCTCATGGTCCTCAAGAAGAGCCAATGAGTTGATGTATATGAAGCCCTTAGAAGAAGACCTGGCACGTAATAAACTGAAGTGTCGATGATTACTGGTAATACCATTAGTCTCCTCCTACAAACGAGGAAACTGAGGCTTAGAGAGGTGAGGTCAGCTGCCCGATGGGTTATACTCCTGTTGGATTCAAACTCAAGTCCAGTTGGCTCCAAAGCCTAGGTAACAATGAGGGTAACAGAGGAGACGAAATGGAGTTTTGACAAGTAAATGTTTAGCACATGGTCAGCCACAGGAGAAGCTCAGTAAGTCACAGGTAAAAAGCAGAACAGACGGGCTGCGCGCTGCCTGTAGTCCCGGCTACTCGAGAGGCCCAGGCGGGAGGATCGCTTGAGCCCCTGGACACCCTGAGTTCAGGCTGGAGAGGGCTGGCCCCGCACGCCCGTGTTCCAGCCCCCATTGTGGGCCTCAGGCATAAGGAGAGTGTGTGCCCCAAACCACACCTGGCCAGATGGTCACCTCCACAGGACAGAGACTACCATGTTCCACACCATTTGTCACACCCACAGGCTCCATGGCCAGAAAACAGCAGCTGTTGGGACATACCCGGCCAAAATTAGCCAGCCCTCCCTGAGGTCTTGGGCCAGGGGGAGGCTAAGCCCTCCAAGGAAGAGGAAGGGGCCTGCTGCCCTGCTCCAGAAGAAACCCCATTGCCCTCGCTGGCCCCTACGATTCCTGGAACTCCGGCCACACAGGCAGGCTGTATGGGCTGTTCTGGCATTTGGGACCAAGTTCAATGCCACGAGGCTGTGTGAAAACGATTCGGAGTGAGAAGAAAGGAACCATTGGCACAAGTCATGGAGCTTGAGGCAAACGTCTCAGGAATAAATGCTACTGCTTTTTCCAGGATGTTTCCTGCTTGGGAAATCTCCCCACGGGTGGGGACAGCAAAGTCAGGGGGCCTTGCAGATCTGGCAGCTGACTCCCAGGGCCCCAGCCCAGGCCCAGAGCGATCATATCAGATTGCATGCAGCTTCACAAGGTAAATATAGCCTGTTAACCCAAAATAAACAGCCTCCAGCCAACCACAGGCCTGCTTGAACCTGGCCACATGGGTCCTAAAGGGATACAGAGGGCGAGAGACAGCCAGCCCCACCTCACACTGGTCCACAGAACCCCCAGAGGGGGGGTCTAAACCTCAAATGAGAGCCAAAGAAGAGGATTATGTAATTCTGCCCAGGGTACAGCCTGGCTGCCCGGGGCTGACTTTGCCAGGCGTTTGCCCACCACGCCCAAACGCCAACCACCTCTCCTCACTCCTGCTGGGCTCCATGGAGACCCCGGGCACCCGGTGCCTTCAAGCCCAGGCCGTTCTGTGGCAGCTCTCCCATGCCAGGCCAGACCTCAGCGCCCCCAGCTGGGAGACCCAACCTTCCTTTCCCCAGCAGCCCGAGGCTTCTCTTGTCCATCCTTTTAGGAGGATGGGTGGCTGCCCCCTGGAACACGAGGGCCTCTAAGCCACAGTCGCTGGGGGTCACCCAGAGCTGTCTGAGCCTGCTGGCCCCACCCCAAATGCAAACCATCTATTAAGGGGACTAAAGCCTAGTCCAGTGGTTTGCAAACTCTTGACTCTGACAGTCCAGTACTCCACGTTTCTATAAATAGACACACATTTATAACAAAATCAAAAGTTTCACCAAACATTTACCCTGAAAGCATGCCGACAGTCTATTCTCACCAGATGCGATACATGCTGCTGGTTTTTATTTCATTCCGTTCTTACTTCATTTTAAAAAATGCTAGTCGCAGCTCACTAAATTTATGTCACAAGCTACTAACAGGTTGGACCTGCAGACAGGCTGGGGGTGGGGCGGGACACAGGCCTAGACTTTCTGTTCGTCTGGTTAATTGTGATTTCTTCAGGTTTTATCTTCCAAGTGACCGCTGCTCCCTGGGCTCCCAAGTGAGGACCGAGGCCATTCATTCATCCATGGAAAATAGTTACTGAGAACTTATTTTTTTTTCTTTTTAGTAGAGATAGGGTCTCACTCTTGTTCAGGCTGGTCTCGCACTCCTGAGCTCAAGCCATCCTCCCGCCTCAGCCTCCCAGAGCGCTAGGATTACAGGCGTGAGCCACCGCGCCCGGCCTGAGAAGTTACTATGTGCCTGGAAGACCTTGTGGCCGTGCTGGAGACAAAGCAGAGACAGCAAGATCCCTGCTCCAGAAAGGGACACTGAGGAAGGATGACAGGCACTAAAACACTAAAGCAAGTAAATATTTTCAGACTGTGATAAGTGCCCTCAATCGATGCTTCCCCATTACCACACCTACCAAACACATTCTAAACACAGAATTCTGTGTCTTACTCCGAGGTATTTCTCTGTTTCTCCAGCATCGAATCTAGTGCTGGGTCAAGGTGGTTGGAGGAATACAGGAAAGTAAGACCTGACCTTGGGTATTTCAGCCCAGGGTGTCCAAAATTTTCAACGGACAATTCTAGGTGATCCCCTGGGACTCAGAAGATCATATTAGAACCTCTAATGACTGACATTCATTGATACTTTAGCTCATCCTTCCAACTTTCTTATTTTTTATTTTTACGTATGTTTATAATAGCAAGACTTTTATTAGAATGCATATATAATTTGCAAACATATGAATATTAAGGCTAGTGCTGAAAATATTTTCAATAGGGGTATGAGCTCAAAAGATTGGAGACCATGGCTTAGATCAGGGGTCAGTCTGGCCTACAGACTGTGGTTTTTGTAAATAAAGTTTTATTGGCACAAAGCCATGCCCATTCACTTACATATTGTCTGTGGCTGCTTTCCAGCTACAATAGTGGAGTCGAGTAGTCACCACTGAGACCGCATGGCTCCTTTACAGACAAAGTTGGCTGACACCTAGGTTAGAACAATGCTCCCCAAAGAGCGCTGTCAAATAACAGTCCCATAAGATTCTCCTCTAGAGAAAACAGTCTGTGGTCCTATTAGTCTGAGATATCCCTTCTGGGGAGCAAAGTAAAGGACTCTTAGAAATCCCATGGAAGAGACATCTGCTACGTTTAAACTTTATACTCAGTTTTATTTCTCCAAGAGAACCCTGTCGCTCACCCCTACCCAACGCTGATTACCACGGGGCTGCCTTAGGAAATCTACGCAGCGTTCTTCACCAGCCAGGGACCCAGCAGCCGGCAGGGCTCAACACTGCTCCTGGCTGAAAACTCCAGAAATATGCCACAGGCACTTGTGCAATTTTACAAAAGTCTTCTCTGCTGGGCAGGGAGCGCCCACCCCTTGGAGCATTCAGCAAAATTCCATTTATACATAGCCCAGTGTGCAAATCCAGTGTGCAGAATAGTGTATCTGGAAGACTTCAAAGACTTGGTTATCGACCAGCAAGAGGGATGGTAGCGAGAGGATGGCAGAGAGGAAGAGGCTCCCAGTCAGGCAGATCAGAGCTGAATTCTACTAGCAGGGTGACCTGAGCCTCTAGGCTCAAGTTTCCTGTCCACAGTACATACTTTTAAAAACTATCATGAGGATTAAGTAGGAAAGAAAAGGGTTCAGGCTCATGCCTGGCACAACAGGGGTTCAGTAAATAGTAACCACCAGCATCATCATTATGGAATTCATAATGTAACTCCTCTGTCTAAAACCATCCATGGCTCCCTATTGCTGATACAAGAGTTCGAACTTCCTAAACAGCTAATCAAGGCCCTCCATCATCCTGCCTGGCTAGATTCATTTTTCTCTACACACCCTCAACCCCAGCCACACCAGCCCCTGTATGTTTCCTCCAGATATTGTAATTTCTTATCTCTGTAATGGTTCCTGACATTTCCTCTGACCAGAAGGTCAGAACTCCACCACCCTCAAGGCTCAGCTAGAATCAGATTCTTCTAACTCAGTTAACCCTTATAAAGCAGTCTCGACACCTTGGGAACAAGGGTGAGAAGTGCTTTGCAAATATTAACTCAACGAATCCTCATACCAACAAGGTTGGTACTACTATTATCCCATTTTATAGATAAGGAAACTGAGGCCCAGAAAGGTTTAGTGACTTTCCCAAGGTCTCACAGTTCTAAGAGGTAGAGCTGGAGGCCGGGCGCGGTGGCTCACCCCTGTAATCCTAGCACTCTGGGAGGCCGAGGTGGGTGGATTGTTTGAGCTCAGGAGTTAGAGAGCAGCCTGAGCAAGAGACAGACCCCGTCTCTACCAAAAATAGAAAGAAATTGGCTGGACAACTAAAAATATACAGAAAAAATTAGCCGGGCATGGTGGCACATGCTTGTAGTCCCAGCTACCCGGGAGGCTGAGGCAGTAGGATCGCTTGAGCCCAGGAGTTTGAGGTTGCTGTGAGCTAGGCTGACGCCACGGCACTCTAGCCCAGGCAACAGAGTAAGACTCTGTCTCGAAAAAAAAAAAAAAAAAAGAGGTAGAGCTGGGATTTGAACCCAAGTTGGCTGGCTCGAGTATCTGTTCTTTTACTTTGTTCTGCTATATTTGAGCCTCTCAGCTCTGTCCTCCTACCAGTCTCTGATGCTTCCTCTGCTGTAGCAACGGGACTACACCTCAGGCACAGGGCTCTGCAGCTGACCAGCCAGGCAGCCTCGGGCAAGTCATTCATCTAGATGACCACCCACCCTCACCCGGTTGTAGGCAGATCACACAAGGTGGCCCGGGTGGCACAGCATCTAGCCTACTGCGAGAGTCCAATCACCAACAGCAGTCACGATGACTATCAGTGATCAGTACTACAGGCAGAAATAGCAATTTCCTGCTCATCTCCATAGCCCCTGCACTCCAAACATGTCACAGAGGCCCAGTAATGTCTTATGATTTGAGCCCTTCCTTCCAACTCATTTTCACAGAAATTCCAAGCAACTTCTGAATCCACTCTGGAACCTGGGAACAAAAGGGTGCTGGTGGGCAGAGAACTTGAGGAGGCAGATAATCCAAAAATAATTGATCTCAGGTCGTGGAAAGCATTTTGTTTACGGCAGCAGGCTGACCTTCCCAATTATCTTCTGCTTAGGCTAATGTTACAGCCTGCCCTCCCCAGCAGACCGGGTCGCCGAGTGTACTCACCAGTCCTGCAGGGGACAGGGTCAGGCCGAGGCTGGCTGCCTCTCGCCAAGAGGTAAACTGAGGCACAGATGGCCTGAATCAAAGCCCACAGGAGTATACCAGGCTCCAGGAGCGCTGCAGGATGCTGATCATATGCTACATCCAGTTTGGGTGCTCACCACAGCTGAGGCCTGCTGTTTCCAGAAATGCTGTCTGGAGCAAGAATCTCATCTGCAGACCACAGAGCATCTGGCCAAGGTGTACATCATCAGACGCTGAAAATCCCTAAACGTTTCAGGGGCCCAGTCTGGCCTCATAACGAATCCACATGCCAGTCCCTGGCAGAGCAGCCTCTCTGCCATCTTTGTGCGCATGAAAAAACCAGCCTCGAAAGAGTAAAGCCACTTGCCAGAGGTCCCACGGTCTACGCCCAACACTTCATGAACACCTGGCGAGGCCCTTCCACCCAGGAAGTGGGGAACCTCTCTATCCCCTCCAGGCTTTTGGGGAGACCCTCTCTCAATCACACCTGGTGAGACTGCCACCTTCAGCAATCCTCCCACCCCCTGGAAAGCAAAGGTCATGTCAGCTTCTCTGGGTATCCAGGTCTCTGGGAAGGAAGCCTTTTGGGGGCAGGAAGTTGGTTGTGCTGACTCACAGGCCAAAGGAGAGTACTCCAGGAAACTTGTCACTCTGTTGCCATGGCATTGGGGCTGCCTGGCACCCCTTCCTCTCTGAAGCACATTCATAGGCTGAGTGTCTGCGGTGGGGGTGGGGCATGGTCAGACCTGCCCTGCTGACCCCTGCCCTGCTGACCCCGACCCTGTACCCCATCCCATCTCTTCCACAGATTTCCAGCTTCATGGCAAAGGCCGTTACCCTCTTGTAACCGCTGCCCCAGAATGGAGGCTGTCATAAGGTTCAGCCCTTCCCTGTCTGCACAACTTTGGAGATTCCATCAGCAGAGCCAGGAAGCCTTTTCTGCTCGGGAAAGAGAAAATGAAGGTCCCCAGGAGACCGACTGGGTAAGCCAAGGCCCACCCATTGCCACTGGCTGCCTCAGCCTCCTGACTTCCCCACACTGCTTTTAGCAAGAGGAAGAAGGAGGTGCTACTTGACTATGAGGCCTGCCTCGTTTGGGAGGAAGAAAGGACTTGAAAAGGCAGGAAAGTGTCACCCATTTGGATCCTCACCTCTTAAGGGTGGGAAGGGGCCTGGGGTAGCCATGAATTCATGAGCACAAAAAAAAAGAATGGGGCCAGGCTCCCACCTGTAATCTTAACCCTCTGGCAGGAGGATCACTTGAGCCTAGGAGTTCAAGGTTGCAGTGAGCTATGATGAGGCCACTGCACTCTAGCCTGGGTGACAGAGCAATATCCTGTCTCAAAAAGAAAAAAGAAAAGAAAAGAAAAGAAAAGGGAATGGTCACCATCTTAAACCCCAGCAGTGCAATGAAAAGCTGATAACTGGTGGCTCCCTCCCCCGAGTTGTAAAACTTTCCTTGGCTTAAAAGAAACTTTTTTGCTCTATTTCTCATTCTCTAGGCCTGGTCCTAACATGTCCTTGGCTGGACATTGATCAGAGCTCCATACACCAAAAATGGCACAAGTGCCTAAGCAAGTTCTGGATGCCGGCAGACTTGGGTTCAAATTCAGCCCTACCAGACTAGCTATGTGGCCTTGGGAAAGTCCTCTGACAAAATCACCTCAAAGGGTTGTTGAGGGGTGAGCCTGGAATTTAGGGAACCTACGCAGTGAGTGCCTAGCACATAGCGAGTGGTAAATGTCAGGTATTCTCACAGATTGTTCAGGCACAAGGCAGAGATTGGTTTCTTAGGATTTGGGACAGATAGAACAGAATCCCGTCACATCTAAACTGAAAAGTAGGGCGCTGCCCCTTTACACACACACAGTCTCTCTCTGATCTCCTTTTAGGGGCTTCCTCAGTTTCATTTTCCAAGTCAGAGAAACTTTTGAGTAGCAGCCTTCATTTACTGATTCAGAAATCAAGGCCCAGAGAGGGAGAGTGATTTGCCTGAGGTCACACAGTCAGCAAGTAGCAGAGCCTGACCTCCCAATCTGGCCTTCCCACTGGGCCCCAGAGGCCTCTAAAAAAATTCAGGCTCTGCTGCACTGGCCCGCTTGTTTGTGGAACACGGGGAGAGTCCCAGACACACTCCCTTCCCAAGAAAACACGAAGGGTGCAGCCACTCCCTCCCTCAAGGCTGAGCTCACTCAGGAGGGAAGCAGGAGTGCTCAGGGCTACAGAACTGGGGGGGAGGGGGCAGACCCCATTCACGCAGGCTGATGTCACGAAAGTGATAATAATGCACTTATTATGCAGTGCCCTGCCCCAGAGAGACTCCAAGATTCAGGCCTGAAGGTATCTCCACAGCCACTTCTGGGCCTAAGCTGCAGCCTCATCCACCCCACCCCTCAGAAGCTTTTATTCCAGCCCCTTGGGACATGGGGGGAGGGAAAATATGCCTACCCCCTAAATCAAGAAAGAGCCCATTCAACGGGAACATGTCCCACCCTCCTCCCCCACACCCAGTGACTCAGTGGCAAGTTTCTGGAGAAGAAAATGAGGGTGGGGAGCAGTTGTCAAACCCCCAGGCTGAGCCTCTAGGAACATGCAGTGGAAAAAGGGTGTCAGGAAATCCCCTGCACTAGCTGGTAAAAGAATGTGGCCAATACCTTCGGGCCTCAGGTGTGGGGGTACAAGACAGCTCTGGGGTCTCTCTCCTCATCCCTACCTCCTGACACCTGTCCCCAGAGGGGTCAGACCCTTTGAGTCCTTCCTTTCCCCGTGAACACATGTGGGACTGGCTTACAGATCTAACTTTGGGGTGCATCATTCTTGCTGTGTTCCTCTCCCCTTGCTGCAGCAGGCTTGGCCACACGCAGGCACCTGTCGCCCACCTCAGCTCACGTCTGTTCAGCACCTCTGGCCCCCCTCCAGCGCCCACGACAGCGTCTCCCAGCTCTTCCCCTCACTCCAGGCCACCCCGGCCTGCTCCTCAGTGGCCCCAGGGCGGGAGCGGTCAGGACAGGAGGGGGGAGGGCAGGGCGGCCCGAGCTCACCATGGCGAAGCCGGAGAGCAGAGCCGAGGTCCGGCTGGAGGCTTTGAGCTTGGCGCGGCTCAAGTAGAGCTTGCGCCAGGACAGCGCCTGCATGGAGTGCTCGTTGAGGCTCATCACCTCGGAATAAGTCTGGCCGATCCACTCCGGGTAGGTGACGGCGGGCGGCGGCGGCGCGGACCCCGGGGGCTCCCCGTCCCCGCTGCGGCGGCGGCTCCGGCGGCTGCCGCTGGTGGTGCTGCCGCCACTGAGGGGAAGCTCGGGGTTGCTGCTGCTCGGGGGCGGGGCGGGCTCCGGATGCATGGAGCACGCTGCGAAGGTGCGGGCCGGCCCGGGCGCCCGCGAAGGCAGCCCGTCGCACCTCCGCCTCCGCCGGAGGCAGCCGCCGCCGGCCCCCAAGTGGGCCCGACCTCGCCGGCCGGCCGCACACACCCAGGAGGTCAGGAAGCGCCCGTAGCCCCAGCCCGCAGGCCCCCGACGCCCGGGACGCGAGCCTGCGCGGGCCAGCGTCCCGGATCCCCGGGCCTGGACCCCCGGCGCGCGCCGCTATTGGCCGCCACCCCGGCTGGTTTGCATGCACCCCGCCCACCTGGACGCCCCGCCCACCGGGAGGTAGGCGGTGTTGGCGCGAGTCATGTGATCAACCTCCTCCGACGGCACCGCCCACAGTCGCCGGCGCGCCGCCGACCGCTCCCGCGCCCGCACCCGCGCCCGCGCCCGCGCCCCTTCCTGGAAGCGCTTCACTGTCCCAGGCCGGCCGCGCTCCCGCTCCGGGTGCCTCCTGTCTCCGCAGCTGCTCCGCTGGCCTTGCTCCCGGAGCTCGGACTCCTGGGTCGGGCCGCCTAGGGTCACCTCTGGGCGCCTCCTGAGGCCCATTTCCCCTGTGGAGCAAGGTGGCGCAAGGTCTGTAGGAAAAAGAGCGGGCTGAGGTCTAGAATTCATTGTGTCTGTTTATTTAGCGCCTACTGGATGCCAACATTGTTCTAGACGCTGAGGTAGGGTGGTGAACGACACGAACTAGATGCCATGCCCTCTTGGAGCTCACAAACACCAATGAGTAAATTATAATAAAGTTTAGAAGGTGTTAAATGTATACAAAAAATAAAGCAGGGTAAAGGGGGTGTGTAGTGCGGGAGCTACAATTTTAATTTTAAAATACTCCGGGGCGGGAATTTTTTTTATTGGGCAGAGATTTTTGGTGTGTTTTGTTCACTTGTTCACCTCTCTTCACTGGGATTGGCCGCCGCCCCAGGCTGGTTTGACACGTATTGGACGTCTAGTACTTGGTAAATAGGCGTGTGTGTATAAATATATTTTATTCCTATTTTTTTTTTAGAAATAGAGTTTTGTGCTGCGGCCTAGGCTGGAGCGTAGTGGCGCAATCATAGCTTCACTGCCGCCTCTGCAGCCTTGAACTCCTGGGCTCAGGGGATCCTCCTGCCTCAGCCTCCTGGGTAGCTGGAACTACAGGCTGGCTCCACCATGCCTGGCTAATTATCTTTTGTAGAGTCCGGATCTGGTTCTCACTATGTTTCCCAGGCTGGTCTTCAACTCCAGGCTTCAAGTGATCCTCCCCCGTCAGGGCCTCCCAAAGTGCTTGGATTACAGACGTGAGCCATGACGCTCAGTCCGATAAATATTTTTTGAAGGAATGAAACAGCAAATCCATTCAGCAGGTGTCTTCTGAGCACCTGTTAAGTGCTAGCTTGAGGAATTACAGGAAAACAATAACCTTCATGGCATCTTATATTTTAGTGTGTGTGGTGGGGCGGGGAACAGGGAGAGAGACAGTAAACAAGTCCACACCTTTCTGAGTAGGTCATATTTGAGCTGAGACCTGAGCCAGCAATGCAAAGTGCTGGGGACTAGCTTTACAGGGGGACAGGCAACTGCAAATGCAGACCCTGAAGCAGGGATGTCTGGGTATGGAGCAGTAGAAGGCCAATTTTGCTTCAGAATAGTGGGGGGCAGAGGTGAAGTGGGGGTGGAATGCTGTGCTAGGAACTGTCCCCTAGGGTGTCAACACCAGGGCAGGGACCTTTACCGTCAATTTCACAGCTATACCCCCTGCATCCAGAATATTCCTTGGCACATACTCAGTGCTCAGTATGTATTTGTGGAGTGAATAAATGTGGGAGACATAAGAATGAGTGACAGAATTAGCCTATAGCTAATGGCATTCCAGGTTAGAAAGGTGACATTTAACTCTTGTCACCACTAGAGGGTGCCTCGCCACCCAACCACATTTTGGGATAAAACTGAAGGCCCCCTCCTCCCAAAAAAAGTCCCTGAGATTCCCCCAGAAGCCTTTCTCCATGGTTTTATGAAGATGGGGAACTTGGAATTTGAAATCTCACCCCACTGGGCTTGTTTCTCTGGTGGCCTTTGTACTTGCTACTCATCCACTTCCCATCTGTGTCTCAGCTCAAATATCACCTCCAAAGGGAGACCCTCCGTCTCTGTAAAGTAGCCCCATTGTCAGGATCTGTCATCCCACCCTGATTTCTACCCTTTATAGCTCTCATCAATACAGTATCTGAAATCATCTAGTTTATTTACGTGTTGACCTGTTTATTTAAATCACTTCATTGTCACTCCAGAGACTCCCACAGGGTCTGGAACACCCAAGACTCTGAATGGAAATAGGTTCGGTGAACAAAATAATGAAATGTCCTTGGTTCTAAGGAACCCCCAGCTCAGGATTGTGTACACACAACGTTTGGGGGCTGAAGGGATCTGAGGGCTGGAGGTGGAAGAGCCTGGAAGCTCCAGAGGAGAGATGTGCTGATATAGGAAGAACAAAAGGGTCCGGCAGTGGTGACTCAGAAGGGGGCTTTGGGGTAGGGAGGGTTTCCTTTCTCCAGCTTCTGTATCACGCCCCTCCCTTTTTCTTTCTAATTCTCTGAAGTTTGAATTATCCCATCTGCACAGATCAGAAATAATAAAAGTATGGGCCGGGCGTGGTGGCTCACACCTGTAATCCTAGCACTCTGGGAGGCCAAGGCAGGAGGATCACTTGAGGTCAGGAGTTTGAGACCAGCCTGAGCAAGAGCAAGACCCTGTCTCTACTATTTTAAATAAATAAATAAATAAAAATCAAAGAAATAAAATATGATCTAGACTCGGGAGGGGGGGGATTTGGGCAATCCTGCTTCGTGCTCCAGGATCATAGAGCTCTGAAGGGCCCATGGTTGGTTAGTAACTTTTCCCCACCCCCATTTTTTTTGGAGATGGAGTCTCATTGTGTTGCCCAGGCTCAATTCGGCTGAATTTGAACTCCTGGGCTCAAGTGATCCTCCTGCCTCAGCCTCAGTAACTGGGACTAGAGGTGCACCACTGTGCCCAGCCTGGGACTGTGAAATGCACCAAATCCATGCTTAGATGCTTAGATGGAGAACCTGAGGACCCAGCGAGAAAGCACCTTGCCAAAACAAGCCAGTGGAGAATCGGGGTTGGAACCTGGGCTTCAGATGCCCCCCAGAGCCTCCAAGCACCATGTGTGGCTGTCCCTAGGAGCCAAGAGGTGTGCTCTCAGCCCTTTTGGGTTTATATCTAGAAAAGCCAAATAATTTTTTCAATCAACTCTGTGCAGGAGGGTGTAGAGATCCAACTGAAAGGGCTGTGGCCACCCAGCCCATGGTGGTCAAAATGGCCACAGCCCGGGGCTGACCAAAGTTGGCATGTGCTGCCTTGGGAGGTAGCAAGTTCTCCACCACAAGGGGTGAACAAATAGTTAACACTTAAGTAGTACTTACTAATGACAGGCACTGTCCTTAGCACTTTATTATGTTAAGTATATACAATTAGATATATTAAGTATATTGTTTTTATAAAATTATTTTATTATTATATTAAATGTATTAAACCCATGAGTTCCTTACCATAACCCCAGGGTATTAATACCACCTTTTTACAGATATGAAAAACGAGGCGCAGGGTAAGTAGTAGGACGGGAATTTTAACCCACTCGGTGGTCTCCAGAGTGCAGGACGTAACTACCCCCAGTCCTCCCTGTCTCCTGAATCAGAATTTCCAGAGAGGTTTTGTTAAAATGCAAGTTATAAAAACCAACCCAAGCAATTTAGTTTTATCAAGTTCTTTGAATAAAGTTTAGGAACCACTGAACAAGATGGTCTTTAGTATTTAGGTATTTTTAGTCTTTTTTTTTTTTTTTTTGAGATGCGGTCTCACTCTGGTGCCTGGGTAGAATGCAGTAGTGTCATCACAGCTCACTGCAACCTCCAATTCCTGGACTCAAGTGATCCTCCTGCCTCATCCTCCCCAGTAGCTGGGACTATGGATGCTCACCACCACACTGGCTAATTTTCTTTTTTATTGTAGACATGGGGTCTTACTATGCTGCCCAGGCAGGTCTTGAATTCCTGGGCTTAAGTGATCCTCCCACCTTGGCCTCCCAAAGTGCTGGGATTACAGATGTGAGCCATTGTGCCTGGTCAAATATATTTGGTCTTTTACTGTGCTTAAAGTTGACTGTCCGCTGGGCTGCTCAGTTGCAGTGTGACCTTGGGCAGATTACTTAATCTCTCTGAACCCCCAACCTCCTGAGCAAAAATGCGATATTACGAATACCTATTCATGGACCCCAGTCACTCTTCCAGGCAGATTCTCAGGAGAGGTGCATCTGATGTCCCGCTGTCCTCTTTGCCCCTCCCTGCCTCACAGGCCTCAAAGATGTCACCCCTTTCATTTCAGTTCAAAAGAGAGCACTTAAAAAAAAAAAAAAAGCACTTTGTCAGAGCCCATCATGGTGGCTTGCCTCTGTTTGCTCCTTCCCCCCTCTGACTGCCTTGAGTCCGAAGCCCCTAAATTAATAATAATGAAATGAGCCACCATTTCTTGAGCTTGGCTATAAAGAATAGTGCTTTTAGCAGGGCGTGGTAGCACATGACTGCGGTCCCGGTCAGGAGGCTGGGCAGCAGGATCACGTGAGCCCAGGAGTTCTAGGCTGAGGTGTGCTATGCCCATCTGGTGTCTGCACTGAGTTCGGCATCAATATGGTGAACAGGGGACCAGCAGGTAGCTAAGGAGGGGTGAACCAGCACAGGTACGGAGCAGTTCAAAACTCCCCTGCTGATCGGTAGTGGGACCTCCCCTGTGCATAACTATTGCACTCCAGTCTGGGAGACACAGGGAGACTCCATGTCTTAAAAAAACAACCAGCCTGAGCAAGAGTGAGACCCCGTCTCTACCAAAAAATAGAAATTAATTGGACAGCTAAAAATATATATAGAAAAAATTAGCCGGGCATGGTGGCGCATGCCTGTAGTCCCAGCTACTGGGGAGGCTGAGACAGTAGGATTGCTGGAGCCCAGGAGTTTGAGGTTGCTGTGAGCTAGGCTGACGCCACAGCACTCGCCCCAGGCAAGAGAGTGAGACTCTGTCTCAAAAAAAAAAAAAAACAAAAAAAAACAAACAAACAGAAAAATCCCCAAACCAGTACTTTTATACCTCTGGTGATGGGAAGCTCACTCCTTCCAGACATGCATGTCTGATTGCTTATTTCTAATAGTTCAAAAGTTGTGAGTTGTCCTTCTTTGGAGCTGGCATCAGCCCCCTGTGAGTCCCTGTATGTGTCCCTATTTAGGATGCATGAAATCCCTGGGGCCAGCTCCACGAGACATGCGGAAGGTCGCTTTAGTGAGTGTTCCAGAAGGTTTCCATGGTCAAAGAATTGGGGGTGAAGGAGGCTGGACACAGGTTAGACACTGTCAGGGGACTGGTTACAGAATTCAGAATTAGGGTTGGTAGGCTCTGGTGTTGGTCTCAAAATGATTCTCTGGCCCTGGAGCTTGGAGACCATCCTAGGGGAGCACAAGCTCTGCCTCTTTGCTCCCCAGTTCCGGGGCTTGTAGTCCTTATTCTCCCCTCCCCCTACCAGTCAGAATTTCCTGGGTCTGTTTGTGCCTGTGCCTTAGGTTAGTGCTTTTGTGTCCTGGATGAGAAATCTTTGCCCACCCCAAGGTTATGAAGATGTTCACCTATGTTTTCTTTAAAAGTTTGAGAGTTTTCGCTTATATGATTAGATCTACGATCCATCTCATACTGGGACTTTTTTTTTTTTTTTTAATAGAAATGAGGTCTCTCTGTGTGCCCAGGCTGGAGCACAGTGGCTACTCACAGGTGCAGTCATAGCTCACTGCAGCCTGGAACTCCTGGCCTCAAGTGATCCTCCCGCCTCAGCCTACCTAGTAGCTGGGACTACAGGCTCGTACCACTGCACCCAGCAATTAAATAGTGATTTTTGAGTGAGGTAAGTATTCCCCACTGAAATGCACGAACACTTTTGTCAAAAATCAGCTAACTAGTATATATGAGGGTCTGTTTCAGAACTCTGTATTCTAGTCCATCAGTCTGTTTATCTACTCTTATGCCAATATATAATGTCTTGATTACTCTAGCTTTAAAAATCAGTCTTGAAAAAAAAGAAACTCACGTTCCTCAAAATAAATAAATAAGTCTTGAAGTCAAGTAGAGGTAAGACCTTCAACTTTGTTCTTTTTCAGGATTGGGTTTGCTATAGGAGGTCCTTTATATCTCTTTATGTATTTTGGAGTAAAATGTTAGGATAAATTTTGTCAGTGCACATATGACTTGGGGAATCACCGCATCCCTTACAGGAGTGGGACATCAGCAGGATCGTTCTAGAAAGTCTTGCATTCTCTGTTGGCAAAACAGGACCAACCAGGTCACACTGTAGTGATTAAATGCCTGAGATCAGAGAGGACTGTCATGAGTTGAAGTGTGTCCCCTCCAAAACATATATCGAAGTCCTAATCCTCAGTTTCTCAGAATGTGACCTTATTTGGAAATAGGGTCTAATTTCCAGAGGTAATCAAGCTAACATGAGGTCATTAGGGTGGGCCCTAATCCAGTATGACTGCTGTGCTTATAAAAAGGCGAAATAGGGACACACAGACAGACAGGCACAGAGGGAAAAGACAACATGAAGAGACACAGGGAAGAGACCACCATCTGCAAGCCAAGGAGAGGCCTGGAACACGCCCTTCCCTGCAGCCTTCTGAGGGAGCATGGCCCTGTGACATTGTGATTTTGGACTTCTGGCCTCCAGAACTGTGAGACAATAGATTTCTAATGGGCAGGTGCGGTGGCTCATGCCTATAATCCTAGCACTCTGGGAGGCCGAGGCCAGCGGATCGTTTGAGCTCAGGAGTTTGAGACCAGCCTGAGCAAGAGCGAGACCCTGCCTCTATTAAAAATAGACAAAATTAGCTGGACAACTAAAAATATATAGAAAAAAAATTAGCCAAGCACGGTGGCGCATGCCTGTAGTCCCAGCTACTCTGGAGGCTGAGGCAGGAGGATTGCTTGAGCCCAGGAGTTTGAGGTTGCTGTGAGCTAGGCTGATGCCACAGCACTCTAGCCCAGGAAACAGAGTGAGTTTTGTCTCGAAAAAAAAAAGAAATAGATTTCTATTGTTCTAAGCCACCCAGTATGTGGTTCTTTGTTACAGCAGCCCTGAGAAACTAATACAAGGAACCTGGAGAGACTTGGGGGGGTCTTGAGCCTGCCAAGGAAGTTGAGTTCTTTTTACTTAAATTTTGCTTTTGTTTTTCATGACCTCTTTCCAAGAGGCAGGAAGCTGAGTTTTATGGGATTAGCAAGGGGCTGGGAGTGTGTTCAGGACATCAACAGAGATTAGAGAATCACACAGGCACTCCTGGATTTGAATCCCAGCTTTGTCACTATGTCACTGTGCCACTTGAGGCAAGCACCCCAACCTCTCTGAGCCTCATGTGTCAAATGGGAATAATGGTGGGATTTGGCAGAAAGCGTTGCAGTGAGTGTTCCACGAAAGAACATTCGTCTGGCAATTAGCACAGTGCTCGATAAACGGTGGTGACTGTCTTCCTTGTTGTGGGATGTGCTGTGCTCAAAGAAAGAGGATTGCCTTGTGCCAGATGTAATGAATTTGCTAATCTGTGAGCATTTACCAAAGGCAGAATACCGGTGAGAATCCGACTGGGAAAAACGTACTAGAATAGGGGGATTTATCCAGAGAATTGCTCCTGAGGTAATGGGAGAGGCTAGCAGGGATCAGGAAACCCCATAGATTAGCCCAGCAAGAGGGCCACTGCCAACCCTGGGCTTGGGGGTACAGAGACAGGAGGTGGTGTTTCTGGAGCCAAGAGGGACTGGAATCACCAGGTGAAAGCTGGACCCACAGTGGCCCATCTGGTGGGAGACGGAGACTCAGGCTTTGTAGCCCCTGCTGGAGACCTGCCAGAGGCAGAGAAGGGGAGAAACACCCTGGGCGCCTCCTTCCGCCCACCCGCTCCATCACTGCCTCCCGTTGGGCCATCTGTGCAGGAAGCCGGGTGATTTGGCAGCTGCCAGGCTTGGCCTCCCTGTGATCCAGAGCAAAGCGGGGGAAAGGCCGGGAATGGAGCTGAGGGCAGACAAGCCCAGGCCCAGCACCAGGGTGTAGGGGTGCCATCTAGTCTCTCTGAGCCTCAGGCTCCCAGCTGGAAGACAGGGACGATGGTAGTACGTACGTACAGAACAGTCCAGTGCCTCAAAGGTGACAGCACCTACAAACAGGTTAGCCCAGTGCCTGGCACACAGCGGGACACCCGCAAGTGCGGGGAGCGGCCTACTTAGCTCCTGCTGCCCAGAGGATGAAAGAGGGAAGGGCGGAGGCCTGGGAATAAATTCAAGGTACAGGAACAGTGCTAGTGCTGGTGATATTTTTGTCTCAGAGACGTGTCCATCTGTCCTTTCTCCATTCTAAGCTGGTGAGTCTGTCAGTCTCCTTTTAGAAATCCCGAGTCAGGGCTGACCATACCAAATTCAGGGTAGCTGGAAGTTTGGTCTCCACGCTCCCACAAAAGGATTTCAAATCCACTCAATTTTTAGTTGATGTCTCTGCCTCTAACTGCTGCCAAACTTTCCTTGCCTCCCCCCAGCCTGGGGCTGAGCCATTTCCAGGCTCTCTCTTTGTATAATTAAAAAGAAAAATAGAACAGCTGATGTTGCCAAACATGTATTTAAAGTGACACCCTGAGTTCAGGGAGTGGAAAATAAAAACGTTTTAAGGTTTAGATTAAAAGTCTCCACGCTCAGCTGTCTCCTGACCCTGGGATTTCTCCACAGCCCAGCCGCCTTTAATCCCCTGCCCTGGCTCGTAAAAGCCCTTTAGACTCAGGGCATTTATTTCCCAGAGAACTGTTCCAGCCTAATCACATAAAAACGCTCAGCATCCCGGAACAGCCGTCAAGTGCAACAGAGCTCTGTGAGGCCCCAGGGAAGCTAGAGATGTCGGAGGGCTGGTAGCCCAGGAGTCACCCACAGCATCCAGTCCATCAGCCAACTCTAGCCCTTAGCGTCTTCTTGAGATCTGAGCTCTTTTATCTTGTCCAGGCTGCCTTCGTCGCTTGCCCAGATGTCTGCAGCAACCTGCCCCGTCTCTCTGCTTCTCCTGATCCTCCTCAAATCCGTTCTGTAACAGCAACCAGATAAATCTTTATAAAACCTAAATCTAGGCTGGGCATGGTGGCTCATGCCTGTAATCCTAGCACTCTGGGAGGCCGAGGTGGGAGGATCACTTGAGCTCAGGAGTTGGTGACCAGCCTGAGCAAGAGCGAGACCCTGTCTCTACTAAAAACCCTGTCACTACGAAAAATTAGCCGGGTGTGGCGGTGCACGCCTGTAGTCCCAGCTACTCAGGAGGCTGAGGCAGGAGGATCGCTTGAGCTCAGGAGTTCAATAGTCAGCTATGATCACCCTGTTACAGCAAGTGTTACCTCGGGTGGTTCCGAGGACAAACCGAGCGGCACATGGAGAGTCAGAGAATCAAAGTTTATTTGACAGTGGGCTCAGAGGGGTCTCACCACCAAATTCTGAGCCCCTTCTACCCCATGTTTTCCACTTTTATTAAGTTGGGGTGGTCCGAGGGGTGGGGTATCAGGTGGCTAATGCATGCCAGATAATAGGTTAGTTGATGTGTCAGGTAATAGATTAGTATTTTGTTAATACACCAGGTAATGAGTTAGTTGATGTGCCAGTTAATAGGTTTAGTGTTATGCTGATGGACCAGGTAATAGGTTAGTATTATGCTGATGTGGGTCTTCTGTGAGGGGTGGGGGTCTCAGGTGGCTGATGCGCCAAGTAATAGATGGGGCTTTTCCTTATCATTACCCCCTTTGATGCCCTTATATGTCTGTTGTAGGGCATCATTTCCTAGTGGGTGATAGACTCGAAAGGCCGTTATGTGAGCAGTAACTCAGTTGTCTTTGTGAATTTTATAACCGCGCTCAGTATGCAGGGGCCTACAGTGACAAGGAGAAGAATGGTTATTAGCCACCTGGCCAGAGGTGGTAGCCATGAAGTCCATTGTCCTAAGTGGAAACCCCAGGTTTATTCTAATTGTTTCTTTTCTGGATTCTTTCTCTTAGCTCCCTGACTTTTGTGGTTACTATTCCTGTCTGGTTTATATAGTAGCAGCACTCTTCCCCTAGGAATATACAGGTGCCCCCCTTTTCAGCAGTGAGTAGGTCTAAGGCCCGTCTATTCTGTAAGGTTACTGCTGCTAGTGCGCTCGGTTGACTCTGGAGGGACAGTAGGGAATCTGCTACTCGTTCCATGTCTTTATTTAGTTTTGGGGTAACTTGCAGTAGATGTTCATGGATGTTCATAGGCCTCCTACTCCTGCTCCTATCCCAGCAGCAATTCCTCCCCTATGAAGATCGATGCTAGTAAGGTCCGTCTTTTCCGGGTGTTTGAGTGGGGACTTAGTGCAGCTTCCAGTTGCTGGGTTTCAAAGACAGAAACATCTGCGGTGAGGAAGACCTGGGTGCAGGTCCCAGTCCAGTTTCCTGGGAGACAGAGATAGGCAATGTCTCCACAAAAAAAGAATATGCCATCCCGGGAGCATGTGACAGTGGCATTACCGGGTAAGGTTTGGTTATTTGTGCAGAGTTCACCCGGTATGAATCCCAATATTTCATTCTCTCCTGCATTAGTAATGCAAGTGATATCCAGTCAGGAAGTTATGGCTAAGCAGACATTGTATGCTACTGGGCTCACTAGGGATGTTTTGTTTGAGCCTGGGATCAAGATGCTGGAGTTCCAGCCTGGAGGCACAGGGACCCCAATATAGACTCGTTTCTGGAGGGGTAAACAGACCCAACATGAAGTATGGTTGGGTAGGGCCTGGAGGGTCATATTGAGGAACCAGGTTATTAGGGGAGAGGTTTCCAGGGGCTCAGTGATCTTTCGTATGCCTGTAAGATCTGTCCTCTTATACGTTGAGGCTATTTTAATAAGCTGAGCCTTTGTGTCTTTGACTTGTTGGATTTTAGCCTGGTCTTGGACTCCTCCCCCATCAGACATCGCCCAGTGGGCGTAGTAAGTCCAACAAGCTGGTTTGCCCCTTGGGGCTATACAGGTTCGAATATCACCTGTAATGGTGCCAGTCCAGTATTTCTTTCCCCGGCTGTGGCACACCTGAGCCTGACTATAACACGTCTTTGGCATGTAGGTGCAGACTCTGAAACTTCCCGTGGTCCAGAAGCCTCGAGTAATCCTGTTAGTGGAGGGAATCCAAGTCCTAGCATAACAAGCCTTAGGGCAGGGTTTCTTTGCCATAGTTGTTAGGGTGAGTGCCCCAACCAGGAGGAGGGTAGGGACTGAGGCAGGAGTAGACATCCTATAATGAGCCAAAATACCACAGTTAGAGACACCCTCAGCAGTCCAGTCCAATCTCCCAGAGCTATCACGAAGAGTCCAATCCCCAGTAAGGTCACTACAACCTTACTGAGGACCAGGGCCAGTGGTCCCATTTACTCCTGTTCAGTCCTGGGAGTGGCTGTCCTCGTTGGGAGATGGTTAAGCTGGACCTTTAGTGGGTTCTGCTGGTCCTGACATGCAGTCCAGAGATCAGTCTCATTGTCTGGTTCAGCCTTTTTCACCCGGGAGTGATGAATCCATGGAGTGATACCTGCAACTTTAATAGCAGTGGGAGTAACTAGTATCACAGTGTGGGGACCCTTCCAGGTGGGCACTAGGGGTGTTCTTTTCCAGTCCTTTACCCAGACTAGATCCCCAGGTTGGCGGGGGTGGACAGGGAGACCCAGGGCGATAGGGTTTTTTTTTTAAGGACAATATGGTGGATATGGCACATAGTTTTGGCTAAGGCTTGGAGGTGTGTGTTTATGTTTAATTTCCCTAGTTGTCTAATGTCTCCCCTCAATCACTTGATGAGTGGGGGAGGTCTACCGAAGAGGATTTCAAAGGGTGAATATCCTGTGGGCCCCGGCGTGCACCTGACTCTGAATGTCCGTAACCTGCATCGGACCTCACACCTCACGCAGGGGCATCTGGCTGAAGTTGGGGCCTGAGCTGACCATAGTGGGCGGATGATGGGAGTGTCGGCACCAGCTTGGTCCGGAACTGGTGGCGGGGAGACTGACGGTGGCGGGGTGTCTGGTGGATTCGGGGGTACTTCAGGAGGTGTTAGAGTAGGGTTGTAGGGCAGTGGTGGTGGATCCTCTTCAGGAGCTTCTATTTTTTTTTTTTTTTTTTTTTT
>RJWJ010005247.1:0-69699 GCA_004363605.1 Indri indri | reverse complement strand
TACTATTCAGCTTTAAGAAACAATGGTGATATAGCACCTCTTGTATACTCCTGGATAGGGTTGGAACGCATTCTACTAAGCGAAGTATCCCAAGAATGGAAAAACAAGCACCACATGTACTCACCGTCAAATTGGTAGTAACTGAACAACACATAAGTGTACATATAAGAATAACATCTATTGGATGTCGGGTAGGGAGCGAGGGGGAAGGGGGAGGGGCGAGGGGGTGGAGGGGACGGATATATGCATACACAAAGGGTGCAATGCGCACCCTCCGAGAGATGGACACGCTTGGGAGTGGGATTTGGGGGGAAGAGGGGGCAAGGGCAACATACGTAACCTAAACATCTGTACCCCTATAAACAACAAACAATAAAAAAAAAGAAAGAAATAGAAATCCTGAACAGACTAATAATGAGCAGCAAGATTGAAACAGTAATAAAAAATATACCTACAATAAAAATCCCAGGACCAGAAGCAGTCACAGGCAAATTCTACCAGACCTACAAAGAAAAACTGGCACTGATCCTACTGAAAATATTCCATAATATGGTAAGGCATCACAATTCCAAATCGAGTTAAAGATATTATACTTCTAATATGTTATCAGAGGCTAGTGAATAAAGATCTTAAAAGAAGAAAAAAATAACACTTAAATATTACTGATATTTATCGAGGAAGAAGAAAAAAAATGAATAGAAAGGAAAAAATTCACACACCAAAGAACCTTCACTGGGAGGAGTAAGGCTGTGCTTTGGCATCAGGAGCCAAACCCCACACCCCACCTCCAGTTGTATTAGCTGGCTCCGACACCTGCTTAGGAAGAACAGGTATCTGTCATGTTCTCTTTTTTCTTTTCTTCTTTTTTAAAAGCTTCATTGAGATAAAGTTCACACACCATAAACATCTCCCATTTAAAGTATGCAATTCAATGGTTTTTGGCATATTCACAGATATGTGCAATCATCATCACAATTTTATAACATTTTTATCACCTCGAAAAAAGAAACTTGTACCCTTCAGGCATGACCACTCCTCCCATCTTCCTATTCTTCTTCCAACCCTAAGTAAATACTAATCTATTTTCTGTATCTATAGATTTGCCTATTCTAAATATTTCATGTAAATGGAAACATGCAATATGTCATCATTTCTGACTGGCTTATTTCACTTGGCATAATGTTTTCAAGGTTCATCCATACTGTATTATATATCAGTACTTTACTTTTTATATGGCTAACTGGTATTCCATCATGTGGACAGACCACATTTTGCTTTTCCATTTATCAGCTGATGGACATTTGGGTTGTTTTTTGCCTTTTGGCTATTGTGAATATTATGAATTAACATTCATGTGCAAGTTTTTGTGTGGAGAAATAAACGCAGTGTAATGCTAATCATCTCTACGTGAAAAGTTCATCTTTCCAGTAAATTTCATATCTTAGTAAAAAGTAATATCTCGTTTATCACATATTTTTCATCATGTTTAGTGTAATATCATAAACCTTGAATAACACCATGGGAATCATAGGAAATACCACTAGTAATGTTGGAAGTGCTCCCAAGAAGCAGAGAAAAGTCATGACATTCCAAGAAAAAGGCGAAGTGCTTGATATGTATCATAGATTGAGATCTGCAGCTGCGGTTGCCTACCATTTCAGACAGATGATTTATTTTGTAAACAAACGATGTAAACTTAAGGTATCAATAAATAAAAAAAGTACTGTAAATGTATTTTCTCTTCCTTATGATTTTCTTAATAACATTTTCTTTTCTCTAGCTTACTGTACTCTAAAAATATGGTGTATATATATATAATATATATATAAAAATATGTGTTAATTGACTGTTCATATTATCAGTAAGGCCTCTGCTTAAACTACAGGAAAATAGTAGTTAAGTTTTGGGGGAGTCACAAGTTATATGCAAATTTTTGACAGCATGGAGGTTGGCACTCTTAACCCCTGCATTGTTCAAGGGTCAGCTGTAGTTATGTAAATACCTCCAAAATGAAGATGTAGAACAGTTTATTCTCAAAAAAAATGTTTTTGGCTTTTTCCAGAGTTTCCTATAAATGGAATCATATACTATTCAGCCTTATGAATCTGGCTTCTTTCACTTACCATAATTTATTTGAGATTCAACAGTGTTTGTTGAATATCAGTAACTTATTCATATTTATTTCAGAGTATTATTTCATCGTATGGGATATACCATAGTTTATTCATTCACCAGTGGAAACAATTTGGGTTGTTTCTAATTTGGGATGATTGTGAGTAGAACTACCATATACATTCTTGTACAGGTTTTTGGAGAATCATAACTTTTCATTTCTCTTGGGTAAATACCTAGGAGAGGGATGGCTAGGGTTTACCGTAAATATACGCTTAACTTTGTTAGAAACTGACCATGAGTTTTCTAAAGCAACTGGACCATTTTATATTCACACCAACAGTGTGTGAGAATTCCACTTGCTTTGCACCATCAACAGCACTTTGTATTGTCAGACATTTTTATTTTATTTTTCCTAAATGTTATACCTGATTGGGTTTTTAAATTGATTTTCCTTAATGACTAATGGTGTTGCACATTTTTTTCTATGCTTATCTGCTATTGTCTATCTTTTGGTCCAAGTCTATGCCCACTATTTTATTGTTTTGTTTTGTTTTCTTATTATTGTGTTTAAGAGTTGTATATATATTCTGCATAACAACCCATTATTAGATATGAGTTGCAACAGATTTTCTCCTGATCTGGGTATCATCTTTTCAATTTCTTCACAGTATCTTTTGATGAGTAGATTTTTTAACTTTGATGAAGTCTAACTATATTTATTTTTTTCTGTTATACTAATAGATCATGCTTTTGGTATAGTATCTAATAAATAGTTACCTTCACAAAGTACACAAAGATGCTCTCCTATTTTTCTTCTATAAAGCTGATAATTTTAAAGTTTTACATATAGGTCTATGGTCTATTTAGTGTTAATTTTTTAACGTGATATGTAGTATGGGTCAAAGTTCTTTTCTTGCATATGAGTATCCAATTTTTCCAGCACCATTTGTGGAAAGTCTAACTTTACATTGGATTTCATTCTCTTCCATCTCTGTTATGATCTTATTCTATAATTAATGCATTTATTTTTATATTTACCACTTTATTATTATTACTTTATAGCTTATGGTCATTATAACAGACCTCCTGGAAAGAGTTGTTTCTATTCCTTGTCTCTATTTCCTCTTTTGCTATTACTCATGGCAGTAGTTAGCTAATACTGATGGTTATTGAAAATTGCTGCTTCTCCAATGGTACTGAGTTCCTTAAAGACATATCACATATAGTATGAATTCCATATATGTATGACCCCATTTAATGTTTTATATGAAATTCAGAAAAATATTGATGAATAAATAATGGAGAAAAAAATCATGAAAAATTGTAATTTAACATACTTAGTATTACAAAAATATAACAAAATATGTTTTGAGATTTTTACCAATGGAGCCCAAATTGTTTTTTTTTTTTCACTTTAAGATGTGAATTTCTTTTTAAATCAAAACTTTATGGGAGAAAGATAACTTTGTGTGTGAATATGCTTAAAGTAAAAATGTTACAAGCAATTATAAGACATGATGTAGTTAGGAACACTGTTTCACTTTTGTCATTAACAAGCTCACTGCTTGATAACATAATAGATGTTCTCATTTCTCAAAGAAATGCTGTTGAAATACTTCCTTGTAACTTTCTCAAAGGCGCTGTTGGCCACCTTTATTTCAGAACTAAGTTCCTACAATAAATTCTCTAGCCCAGCATGACCAACTTAATGACTAATCAATCCTTGCTTCTTTCCAGCATCAATGTAAAAATATGAGAGCAACTATTCTGAAAACCTCCAATATAATTAGGTAAAATTGGATATTTTACACTGATTTTTACTTGTTACAAAAAATTTCATGTATTAATATCAATTTCAAAGACTTGTTGCTCTTGAATATAATCACTATCTACTGTCTGCCATGAAACTTAGAAAATTTTTATCATGGTTTTATGGCAAAACGATGCAAGAGCAGAAGCAATTCTCATGGTATGATGATAACTTTTATATAACAGTTGCAAAATATGATTGGACATAATTTACTAATACAATAGTTACTATAAATGTATCTGTCATTTGTTTAAATTAAGCAATTACTACATTTCCCTATTTTAAATACCCATACACTTCATGTCATAGTTCCTTACATATATTTGTTAATAATTTTAGGGAAATCACATCATTTAAATGAAATAAAGGCTATTTAAGAGAACATGTGAAGTGAAACAACAACAAAAAGAAGAAAAATGTTCTTCTAAGAAAATATATTTTAGTTTTCTTAAGTGTTTTTTATGTATTAACATATTTGAAGACACTGTCCAAAAGTGTTTTCTATAACAAATGGTTACTTTTAAAATAGGTCTTACTATATATAATTTATTTCACAATAATGCAAATATGATTTTCATCAATTAAACTCTCAACTATATGACTTGACAACATTTAAACTAAGACCCTCATGATTATTGCTATCCCTTCATTGTCACCAAACTTAATATATTGTAAAGACTTAAATATACCAGAAACAAAAATGACATTAGGTTGCTTGCAGTCTAATTAGGCAGAGAAAATAAATTTTAAACATGGAAAAATATACGGGAAGAAAAGGTGACAATGCTTGCTAGACCTCAAGACAGAAATTACTTCTGAAGAGGAAACTTTTCCACTTTTACATTGAATTTTCCCAAAGTGTTAAATCCGTACTACAGAAAATCCCTGGAGAATTCAGTTGCATCTTAGCTACCCAGCTAAGAACACTATTTGTCTACGGAGAATTCAACTAGCCAGAGGGGGAAAAAGGAAAAAAAAAAAAAAAAGAAAGAAAGAAAATTCAAAAGCAGTACTCTCACAGAGAAAATTCTCTACAGGCTATAAATTTCTCAATAAATACATGATAAATATATTTATTTGGAGTTACAAGACATTGCCAAATAAACCTTCTCCCTTGTGTGCCTTATAATATTTAAACACTCCTACAATGGAAATAACAGAAATACATTTTTATATCAATGTACAGTTCACAGAACACTTTCATTTGCTTGGCTCAATTTAATCATATTTTCTTTGAAGCATAGGTATTATTATTATTTGTATTCTTACTTTGGAGATGAGGAAAGCAACTAATGGAGTTTAAATGTAAAGGGATAGGCTGAGAGAAAGGATGGGGAAGAGACAGAGAAGAAAATAGACTTCAGTAAAATTAATTTAAAGCCATGGTTTGGAAAGTGATAACATGAAGAGAATACCAAAATTTTCTCCTATGGCCACACTGTGATATTGTAAATGTAGCTTTCAAAAATGGAAATATAAGTTTAATTTATAAAAGTGTAATAAGTAATAGTTTCAACTATGCTCCCATTAATTTCATGTTGTTCATTATTCTGCTCCTACTGCCAATTCTATTTTAATTTTTTAATTAGTAGTATTCTTCCTAGTGAGAGTGAGGTTGGTAGAAGAGAAGAAAAGGAACATTACAGTTGTTTGACACCATTAAAAATATAAGCTTCTGTGTTAAATGCCCTATGATGGGGAAAATAATATGCCCTCAGGCTAAAGGAAAATTATTTCATTTTGTTTTATTTTTAGATGTCAGTGAATAAATAATAATTTCAGTGAAAGGGACACAGTTGTGCAGGTATGTTTAGCAATTTATGACTTTGATAAGATGGTGTGAACGGGCCAAAGAACATAGTTACTGAATGAAAACAAAGGAACAAAGCAGAAAAAAAACGGAGTGGGAAACATTCATATTCAGTAGAGGGACTATGTAAGTTCTGCGTACAAAGTGACTGTTTACATTTATTCAGTAGATCATAATAGTCATTAGACCCCATATATGATAATAGACTGTGTACTTAGTTCTTTGAAAACTATTAGGGAATAAGTAATTGAGATATGGTTTAAATCTCTCCATAGTTTAGTGGGCTACCATGTACATGAATAATTACAATACAACATGACATTATATGAGTGAACTGCTAAACTAAGTTTTACAAAATAGTTATTCTGCTATTCTGCATTCAATACTGAAAAGGCTAAGGAAGTTGGGTTATCGTAGGTATTATGATTGGATTTCTTTCATCAAGTTTGAAAAGACATTTTGGAAATGCATGTAAATCCATGTCTTGAAAGATGTTCAGGTCAGCTTCCTCTCTTGCAGACCCCTCAGGAAAGCATTGCTTTGTAATACACTGAGTTATTATTTTTTTTTGGTGTCATGACTATTATTACAGGCTGTGAATAGGCATTTGACTGAGGAAACTTGGAAGTGTATTTGTATTTGGTGTATATCATAAATCAATGTTTTGTGTAGATTTTGCCTATAATTTTTAAAAAGACTAGTTGATTAATCTCAATTTTGCAGTTCAGCTTCTAAATTCTTAATCCTCAGGCTTCTTGAATAGCACAAATCCCAAATGCCTGGCTAATCTCAAAAATGGTCAGTCCTGCAACAGGATGCACAAAAGGAAGGATTTGATAACAGACAGGTAAGGCAACAGCCCTATATTCAGTCAATGCCACTGCTGCTGGAGACTCTGAGACCAGATGACAGAAATTATAATCCTCCTTGAGCACCATCAGGGCTTTGGAACAACTCTACCTGATCTTCTTTAACATTAACACATGTCAAACCTTGACTGGGGTATAAGACATTTCAACTCTTAATTATCCTTTTGGTTAAGATTCCTCCTCTTTCCTCTCTACTGTCCTAAGACTAAAAACTGAAATCAAACATGTTTCCTTGATTTCTACTGTGTGAATCTGTGTCTTTATAAAGGGACATTTATATGGTGAAAAATCTTTGAAGCTTTACTTCCAGACTAGAAAATAAGTTTCTCACCAGGTTAATACAGCTGGTATCAGAAAAACAGGCATACTAATGAAAGGAGATTTGTAGGGAAGCAAGTAATCAAGAAATTGTTGCATGCTTGTAAATGGTGCAGGGAGGAAGGAAATATTAATATGTTAACTGGATTGTGGAGCTATTATGTGACTGTTGTGATATTATATAACATGGCAATAATACTCATGGGAATTTAAGTATAAACTCTCTACACTGTGAAAGAGAGTAGGATCACACCTAAATAGTAAGGCCATACTCTGTGCCAGCACTCCTGGCAGGAACCCAGACTGAAAGGGAAGGCTTAAGGCCGGTAGCAAAGAGTAGCCATTTATTCTCTCTTAGCTTTGACAATGAAGCTGCCGAGATCTTTTTGAAAGGAGTTCGTTAGTACTTGGTATGAAGTTGCCCTTCAAATGCTGGAATTAATAAGTCCAATCTCTTTGAGCAAAATAGAGCCCCCTAGGCATAACTAAAGAAACACTTTTCCTACAGTCACTCACCAATATTCTTAGAGCAACTACTGATAGAATCGGCACAGCTGACAGTGATGAGAAAACTTAAGGGCATGGGTGATAAAAAATTATAGGTGTAGCAAGGGAAAAGACAAAAGCTAGTTGCACTCTTCTTCCATGCTATGAAATATTTTTAACTTATCTCTATTCTAGTGTTTTACACAACATATTATTATTTTGTGTACATGTCTCTTTTCCTCACCAGAACTTGAGCATCTTGAGGGCAGGTGCCTCATCTTTGCATGCACAGTTCCTGGCACCTGGCCTAGAACTTGGAAGACTCTTGATAATGAATAATGTTAATGAAGGAATAAACAGTACCTGAAACTAAAGCAACTTCCCCTCTAGGGATGAAATTGTATATTTGCAAACTAGTGGTCATTTGCATAATTGCTGCTGTGCAGAGGTAAAACATAAATGTTATTCGAGTACAAGATTAATAAGTATACAGAGATCTGATACTATAAAAAGTATTTTATACCCTATTTGATAAAACTCCCTTAAGTTAGAACTTGAATGGTTTGGTATCTCATAAGATCTTAAAAATATTTCTTCAGATATCAACATATGACTTGTCTATAGCTGTTATGAACCTCTTTGGAACCATATATACATCTCTGACCACCACTCCTCAAACACTAAGTGTCTTTAGAAACAAGATGCTGATCTTATCTATAGAGAGGCAGACATGACCACAGATGCTTGAATACCCACCCCTATATGTGGATGATTAGGTAGTATAATTGGCAGCAAGGGCAATTGAGAAGAAACTTGGAAAGTCGTTAAATTGTGGAACTCATAAAATCTTTGTGAAACATCTCTCTAAATCTCTCCCTGAATGAAGTAAGAAAAGAACCTGAAGTTAGCAGTTAGGTTCCCAGTCATGTTTTCAAACAAGGCTAAGATGGGAAGGTTTTTACCCTCTGCTGTGAGGCAAACATTGTGGTACAGGTGCACGTCCAATCTAGTAGAAAATGAATAAATACTTTACATTTGAGTAGCACATTATAATTTACAAAGCTCTGTCACATTGAACTTCATGTGTAGCCAGAAAAGGCATTAAAAACAGCATTTTATTATTGGAAAGATGAGGTTTAAAGACGCTAAGTAAAGCTAAGTAAATCCAAGTGACTTGCTCAAGGTGCAGAACTGGGACCAGAACCCAGTTTTCCTGATTCTGAAGTCTATGCACATATTATAAATCAGGCTTTGCCTTTATGGAAAATTTTTATTATTAATGGAGGCTAGCTAGAGTGTCATGTTAAGGAGAATCTGAAGCCAAGTCCTAACTCATTGAAAAAGATGGCTGTAATTGATTATTTTTACTATTTTTTAAATTTTTAATTGTTATGGGTACATAATAGTTGTATATATTTATGGGATGTATGTGATGTTTTGATACAGGCATACAATATGTATTAATTAAATCAGGATAATGGAGTATCCAGTACTCATTTGGGGTAACTGAATGCTGAGATCTCAGTCTTTGGTCATTACAGCTATATCAGCACTGGGAGTGTCCCAAGACCAGTAAGGCTGTGACTCTTGCAGATTCCTGATGGTACTGCCTTTGTGGACTTAGGTAAAATATGGGAGAATTGCCTGAATTACCTGAATTACCAGGAAAAGTCTCTCACTCTCTTCCCTCACTCTCTGTGCTGGGCTGCTGTAGTTGGGGGAGGAGTAACATGGGCACTCCCTCATGACCACCAGTGCCATGTCACACCTGAAGTCAGCCCAGTCTCACCCAAAGCCTGTGGTGACTGTTGCCTGGCTACCTCTGATGTTTATTCAAAGCCCAAGGGCTCTCTAGTCAGCAGGTGGTGAATCCTGCCTGGACTGAGTTCTTTCTTTCAGGGCAGTGTGTTTCCTTCTGGCACGGGGTGGGTCTAGAAATGCCATCCAGGAACTAAGCATCAGTCCTCTGAAGTCTTCCCTTTCCTTTCCCCAAGTGGAAGAAGATTCTCCTCAAGCTGTATAGCTTAGAATTGCAGGAGCAGTGACACAGGTACTGGCTTGGCCACCACCAGTGTCTCCCTGGGTCACATGCACCCCAAGTCCTCTGGCTCCAAGGGAGCATAGCCACAGGAATTGCTCAAGGCCTGCAGCCTTTGACCTGACTACCTTACAAATTTATTCCAGGCCCCAGGCTGCTTTTTGTCAGCCAGTGTTGGGGCTAGTCAGAACTTGGCTTCCGGGGTGGAGGATTTCCCTCTGGCCGAGTTGCTGCTTCTGTGGGCACCAGCAGAATTCTAACCTGTGCCGTGTTGCCCCATGACAGGTGGCTTTGAGTTTCAATGCAAAGCCCCGCAATCACTTCATTCTCCCTCCACTAGTGGACACACAGATTCTCTCTCCACCCTGCGTGCTGGAGTGGCACTGCTGGAGGATAGGAGAAGGGTGTTTGCTTGCGTGGAGAGCTGTTGAATTTGGTGTTCGTGCAGAGGAGCGATCACTGAAGGTTTCTACTCAGCCATCTTGCTTCACCCCCTAGTCCTCTTATTGTTGACTATTGTCAGTTTGCTGTCCTATCAAATATTGTTCATTCTATCTAACTATCTTTTTTTTTGGCACCCAATAAATCAGCTTTCTTTTTTCTTTTCTTTTTCTTTTTTAAAAGATGAGGTCTCACTATGTTGCCCAGGCTGGTCCTGAACACTTGACCCTAAGGGATCCTCCCACCTCAGCCTCTGGAGTAGCTGGGATTACAGGTACGAGCCACCAGACCCAGCTCGTGATTCATTATTAATGTCTGCTTTGGAGAAAAATAAAGAGTAGTAGAACATCGGCTGCTCCTGCACCATTTTCCCACATTGAGGTCTCCAGATATGCGTATCTACCCCAATAGTAACACTGATTATGAGATCCCTGAGCAGTGGAAGGTAAGAATTGCTCCCAGCCATGGAGAATTAGAGGTGATTGCAGGTGTCCCCTCTTATCCCAATATACCAGATAGAACTTGATTGACTGGGTTGTCCTCACAGGGGGATCCAGAAATAACCAGAGAAAGAATAGGAAAAGGGGTTACTTCCAGAAGGTGTATCATGGCCTGAGACACTCTACCTCTTTATTGTCTAGCTACAAAGAAAAGAATTTTTTCTTCCAATTTACAGAATTTAAAATACTTGTCCAATTCCAACAATTTTAACCATAGTGAAAATTAAATAGTATTAACAGCTTTTCATACCAATCCATTCCACCTAAATAAAGTACCTTTATTTTTGTACCTTAACAGTGAAGAAAGTTGCCATTTGAATGGTAGAGGTTCTTCACAAATATAAGACAAGCAATCATTGCCATGCTAATAAGAGATTTGTCTTTTTTAGGTGACCAATTAAATGGACTTGATCAACATAATGCAAAGACTGTAATTTCTACATTACTATTCCTTATGCTTTCTGACATATTCTCCTAAGGGGGGGAAAAGGCATTGCAGCACGCAATAAGATAATTGTTATCTGAATATGTATTAATAATACAGTAATTGTTATCTAAATACGTAGAGGAAAAAATATGTTTTAAAATGTTATATCAGCTATTAATGGCCTTTTGGCCATTTCCATATTAGAATCTTTTTCGTGTGTTTCCATCTCCTTCTCTGAATGGTCTTGCTGCCCATTATCTTTCTTCTAGCTTAAAAGGCCCAGTGACATAGAGCTTTCAGTGCCCAGTGCATTTCAGATCTATTCTCATTTTCAAAGCCTAATTTTGTGTGGAGCGATGTAATTTAAATTCAATTTTAGGGTAATTTTAATAGAACATTTGCATAATACAATTCTTGCTTCTTGTAATTCAAATGTGCTTACTCCAAATAGGCTTCTCCACAGACACCCCTGCGCCATGCATCAGATTCTAATACATTTGGTTTACCAGAAATGAGAATAGGGAAGCAAAAAGGAGCAAAGCCTGTGGGAAGAAGACTGAGGTGGGATTTCATAAAGCTATTAATTAACAATACTAGAAGGACCTTGCATTTTCACAGAATTACACATTGTTGAAATGAGCATACCTATTACATAATCCTTCCATTTTAGTCTCTATTGAACAATTCAGGCTCAGACAAGCTCCCTCAGGCAATGCATTCACATTTGAAAGGGTGACATCATTGACAATTTTCACCCTGAAATTTGGTAAAAAGTAAATGGAATTTAAAAGGGCTTTTCTCAACCCCTGACTGTCAGATGACCATAACTACTATGACCTGCTCTTGTCTGCTTCTCTTCCTCATTTGTATGATTGGGTGGTTGGATTTTTTTTTTTCATGAATTAATTTTGCCTCTTTTTGTTGTATCTCTCCTCTTCCATAAGCTTTTTCTGTAAATTATTCTGAGAGGGTAGAAAAAATTCTAGCATACTCTAATATATTTACTTCCACTCACTGAAAAGAAACATAACCACATATAGTGGCTATTACAATATCAAGAAACGTAACTGAATATATTAGTTTTAATATCATTACTACTTACATTTAATATAAGGCTTTCTCTTTTTCTTACTCCATGGGTATGTAAAGTATGTACCCTGTTTACAACTCTTTGTCTTCTATTAAGTTCTGTTTAGTTAACCAATGTTCATCTTAAGTTCTTTTTCATTTTTAGATATTTTTCATATTTAGATATTTATTTTCCATTTTTAGATATTCTGCCCACATCAAGTGGATGGTTTTAGAGAGATTTATACTTTAAATTGGCAGCTAGTGCACAAGAGGTATTCTGTCACAATAACCCTTTTTTCCTAAAATAGCCTCCTAACCTGATTCCTTGACTCCAGTTTCTCACCTGTCCAAAGCAATTTTTATGCTGCTACCAAAGTTAACTTTCTAAAATAACTGTTCTGATCTTCTTTGACCCACATCAAGCCTGTGATATATCATCACTGCCTTCAAGATTTTCCATTGTGAGAACTCTCCAAGATGGACTCATTATGACCCACATCAAAAGGCAAACTTCATTCTTCTTCCCTTTACTCATGGTGGTCTTTTAAATGCATACCTCTGTGTCTCCATTTCTTCTTTGCTTATTGGAACACATTGTTTCTGAAACACCCAACTCATCTGTGACCTCTTCTTTGGAAGCCTTCCACAGTGAAACAAACATAAAGATTTCTTCTTTATGTTTTCAGAGCATGTTATTTTTTCATTTATTTAGCATATATATTCTGCCTTGTATCAAAAGTAATTGCTTCTTTTTTAAAATTTACCTCATTAGTTATATGTTTCTTAAAAGCTAGTACTGGGGTTTATTCTAATTTCCTACTCCCCAACAGTCCCCCATGACTGACATCCAGCATAAATTAATGCTTTATAAATCTACATTGATTTAAATTAAATTTCTAAAACTCATTAAAATAACTGAGTAATTTCAGTACCATTCAGCCTTCACTATGTGCAGCAGCTTTTATGATTATCTTTTCCCAGGTTGGTGACACCTTATTCAATTTCTCTCTGATTTTTTGACCTATTGTCTAGGAATCTAGTCTTGGTGTGCTACATTTTCACCTGATCAATTTTGGGCCTATAATAATTTAATTAAATTATTGATTTTTCCCTGGCCTCTATGTCTTTATTAATTTAATAGCTTGTTCCATTTATATGTGTTTGAATACTGCTTCTGTGTCAAGCATTCCAAGATCACTGAGAAAGGAAAAGAAGAAAAGATGCAATCTAAAGCAAAATGTCTTTATTATCTTCTTAAAATGTATTTGATTTCGATGATAATTTTCTTTCAATGAATCTAATCAATGTGCATTGCTCTTACTATCCTTTAAACTTGGTCACTCAATATGGTCCCCAATTTTATATTTATATCCTATGCTTAAGTAGTCAGTCCCTTCTAAAAATTAAAAAAAAAGGAAAGAAAAAGAAAAACACATAAAATAGATTGATTTAAGGAGGCTTATATACACAATGTGGCAATCCAGAAATAAAAGAAGATTCATTATATGGTAGCTGTAACATTAGGCAGCTTGCCCACTGAGAACCATTCTTAATTAGCATTATTACCCCCAGTGAAACTGGCTTTCTACCTTGTGTGTAGGCACTCTGCCATTTAACAGATGGGTTTGCACACAGATGCCAAGAAACCACGTATGAACATCAAACATGGCTCTTAACCATGTTTGAGCTTTCACATTATAGTATTTAAATGACTGTTGTCCTGCAATGCCATAGTTGTAGCTATAGAGAAGAGCAAATACATCAATTACAACCACAGCAACTGTCAGGAACCAAACAAGACAGGTTTCCATTTCAACATCTCTCTCTGGGTGTTAGTTTGAATTTTAGTTAATGGAAAGGTCTAAAGACAAGCAAGTAGAGAGAACTAATGTCATCATTCTAAACGCTGATCAAAATTTTCTAGAGGCTGATGGGAATTTCATTTCTAAATATAGAGTTTCTACCAAAATCATAGCTATATAAAAAGACTTCTTCTCTGACAGTATATATCATTAGAATTTAAAAAGGTTGATTTCCAGTATCACTTAAAAGTTTAAATTACATTTTGACCATCAGAATAAATTTCAACTTTCCAAAAAACAAAGCACCATATGTTAGCCAAATAGCCAACTATGTTTCTCATAGCCTTAGATTTAAAACCTTATATATCAAACAAATATTAAAATCAATTGATAATAATGAAGGATCCATTACGTCCACAGACCTATCATGAGCTCTGAGTGGGATACAGAAACAAGTAAGACAATAGACTTACCCTCTTTGAACTTTCCATACTGTAAAGGGCATACCTGATAAGAGTTATATTTGAAATTTTAAAATTGTTTGCTGAAAGAAATTATATACAGTTCAAGGCATCAGAAAAGACTATTGAAAGAGGTAAAATTTGAAGTAGGCTGAGAAAAATGGGCAGAATTTGTAATAAGTTGAATATGGTGTTACAGTGTCATTAAACCCTAATATGAGCTCAATAAAAGGAGTGTGTCAATGACTCTGAAAATAAACATGCAATTTAAATGACTTCTCCACTCCTTTCTGTATCTTTTTATAGTTTTCCTGGTAATGTTTCAATAATTACCTAAGTTACTAATAATCTTCTCTGACGGATTCCCTGGCAAAGTTCCAATTAGTCATGCCTAGTGAGGCAGGTGCTGCTTCTAGCTATGGGAACAATTTGGAAAGCCTGTCTGCTCAGGGGGCCCTAACAAAGAGAAGGACAACCCATGAGGGCTCCCTATACCAACTGCTCAATGGGAGATGTCTGAGGGATTCCCAGGGACATTTCTAACAGAACTACCTTGTTCATCTTGCCTTCCCAATTTTCCAAAATTATTTCCTTCTCTCATTCCCATGGAAAACTGGTATCTGTTTTCTTGCTCAGCTAAACAGAATGCAGTCTTAGAAGTTAAAATTTTTTAATATGTTAACTGGTCTAAATTATCTGCTTTCTTCCTGCTGGTTCTTCCGCTACTTCAGTTCCATTCAGGACCAGAGCCTTCCTCTCCCACAAGCTTCGTAACCAACAATCTGTCCTCAGGTTCTTTCCAGCCTTGACTTTTCCTGACTTTTTGGTTTAATAAACTTCTGCCCTGGAGAGGAAACTGGCTGATCCTTATCAGTGGGCATATAAACTTTAATAACCCTCTCAGCTAACATTAAAGCTACCAAATTTGCTTTAATAATCAGAGTGTCTTTTAGTGTAAATATATCCCAATAGACATCCACCCTCTGTGTAGGAAGGAAAGAATGGAATGGCTTAAAATGCAATCTGTCCCTAAATGCCAAGGTAGAATTAACTTGCCAGGCCCTGGTGAAAGTTAAAAACTAACTGCTCTGCAGAGACTTACATATTATTTGTTTGAATAATGTAAAATATAAATAAAATACCTGGCTCACAGTAGGCATTCAGTAAATATTTAAAGAATTAGTAAATGAATGCCTCTTTTTTACATTCTTCCTGTGAACCTATAAAAATTCTGTTGCCTCAATGAAACTGTCCCTTATGCCAAGACAGACTTATTATTTACAATTTCTATTTATAATTCATAAATTATGTTTTAATGGTAAATATATTCTAGATTATAGATTCTTTTCAAAAATTCAGTATTCAACTTTGAACTTCCTATAGCAAAGAACAAGTCATTTCCAAATACTAGTTGCTAAAAATAGATTCATTATTTATTAATTTAATTAATAAATATTAATTAAATACTCAGCAATATCAGTGGGGTTATACTACAATAATAAATAGCCTAAAAATTAAATGGCTGAAAACCATAAAATATACAGTTTACACACACCGTTATGTTCATTGCAGGTTCATAAGAAGGCTCTGCTCACTGTGGTGATCCATTGATCCAGTTTGACAGAAATTTCATCTCACCTATTCTTCCTTGATCACAGATGCAGGAAAAAGAGAGACAAAGGTGGTGAACCAAACACTAGTTCTTAAAGCTGTTTCATGGAGTGACATACCACACCTGCCAAAATTTTGTTGACCAAAGAAAGTCACATGGCCACTTTGGGGTTAAATAGGAAAAGATATATAATCCTTTCACATTTCATGGCACCTCAGGAGATAAATTAGGATATATAGTGAATAGTCTTCCACAAGCACCTACTATAATAAATATCAGGTCTAAGGCTTTAAGATACGAGGTGAACAAAATAGGCATGGGCTCTGATTAACTCAATTATCACCTCCTTGAAGTCAGACACTATTTCTTTTCTCATATGAGAATATATGTATTCAATTTGTGATTGTGTATAATAATGATGACTATGTTTACTCCACAGAATTACAAAATGAATAGTAACCTTTTACAAAAAAGATGAATTAAACACTTTGGGTTTATTGGGGCTCAGAAAACAGTACCCCAAAATGAAAACCTCAGAAGCAGCTTCAGAAGCAAATGTTTTTCTCTAACCCTCTCCTGTCCTCCTGTCTCTAGGTACTATCCTCCCCTCAGGCTAACTATAGAAACCAAAATCCCTCTTCCCCAAGGCAGATCATAAAAAGCAGAACCCCTTTTCCCTAAAGCCAGACATAAAACCTAAAACTACTCTATGTAAAAACTGGCCATAAAGAAATTATCTAGCCTATGTTGTTTGACTGTAAGCCATAAGACCCCTATTCCAGAAAGGGACCAGCCCCACACTCATAAGGAAGGAATGCATACTCAGAGAGGCCAAGAAGAATCTAGATAGACAGGCCTTGCTGGGTTTCCCCACTTGGTCTATTAGCATTAGCTCATACTCTTTTTATTCAATCATATTTCTACACACTGTCCATACTTTGTTGAGTGCAACCATAAAAATGGACAACTTCTGTATCTTTGAGTCTTCATTCTGTAGGCTCCCAAGTATACATGTTAAACAAATATGGATGTCTTTTCTCCTTTTAATCAATATGCCTCATGTCAGTGATTTTTCAGCTAACATTTAGGGGTCCAAGAGTGTTGGTCCCAACGGGCTACTAAGACCTAAATGTAGAGCCCAGATTTTCTCCTGCTCAATTTACCTCATCAAGGTTCACTGTAAGCAATATGTGTAAAAGGCAAACTTAATGCCCATGCAATGATTCTAAATGTTCCTGTCTGTCTTCATCCTCTCCACCAATCTTCCTAAAACTCTTACTGTATCTGCAAGCCTAGAAGACAAAAAGCATCAATTACCTTCTCATCTTGCCTCTAGGGATCGCCATTGAAACCAGATGGACTAAGAAATAGATGTGAATATGTCTCATAAATTACAAAATGCTACTTAAATTTAATAAATACTGTTATTATAAACCCAAAATGATGTGCCTATAGTGAGGACAGCAGGAATAGAGGAGGAGATTAGGGAGAGAGAAATTAGGGGAGCTCTGGTCTAATAGTTGTAAAGCTAAATATCTAGTCTGCTTCTTAATTGTTAGATCTAACTATATTTTCTAGTTTTTTTTTAAGTTTAAGCTTTTATTTTCCTATCATTACAGTTCTTTAATAGGAGTTGTTGATTTCTTCTCAACCCATAAAAGAGCCCGCAAATTTATATTGGGGTCTATATTCTAGATGAAACAGCAAAGTTGGTCTTAGGCAAAACTGTTCATTAGGTTGTCAATCCTGGCTAAAGGTATTATGATATAATGGGAATACCATGAATTTTTAAGACAAACTGACCTGGTTTTGAATATAGGCTCTACTGCTCATTACCAAATTCCCACCAAGCCTCAGATCTATTCTTCAAAATGGAGATAATGCCATCCATGTCATAATATTATAGGATTTTTAAAAGTAATAAAATACCATAGGATAAATGTCTAACTCAGAAGTTTTTCCCTTAGTCTTTTAATGATCCATATGTATCCTTCTTTTTGCTGGGTATTCCCAAAACAAAGTGTATGTTATATTCCATCTTTATCTATAGCTTCTAATTTTATATAAAATATAGAAGTTATGACTATCTACCTCAGAAAATGTTTTAGTGAGTCTATAATCAGTAACACTAAGTTATCACTGATAACTACCTTAAGATGTTATCTCTCTGTAAGGTAATTTGAATTTTGAAATGGGATAAAGTCTTAAAAGTAAAGAATCAATCAATTGTATGCAAGCACTATATTCGGAGTTTTTTGACTTTTAACTTGTGTAACACTGAACTAATCATTTTTGTACTTGAGGAAGTTATTGCCCATTCTAAGCCCTAGGTTTTGTTTTGTTTTGTTGTGGTTGCTGTTTTTAACTTTAACACTTTATTTAATTTTTAAAAATAAGTCCTTACAAGCCCTAACACTCTACAGTTCTTATTGTGGAATTTCAAGTATAAATAAACTAAAGAATGAAAATAACATTTACTGAATACAAAAAAAAAATAAGTATGTTCTCTAAACACCTTTAATTCTCAAAGAATTTCTAAGAATTGTTATTATTCTTCCTGCTTTCCAAATGAGGACTTTGAAACTGAGAGAGTTAAGAGGCTCACCTCAGGTTGCATGGCTAACAAGTGGACAAGCCAGACTTCAAATTCACACCTGCCTGTCTCCAAACCTTTTGTTTACTTCACCAAGGATAGGAACAACACTGCAATGGGAAGGCTTTTTTGCCACCCATGAAATTACACCATAAAAGAGGCTGATATAATTAAGTTTGTTGTTTGTTTTTTTACAATTGTTTCACAGAAACACTTGGAAGCTCCTAGAAAAAGAGAGGCTGTGCATAGTTTTGCTTTTTTAAGTTCCTACTTAAAAAAAATCTCAGGGATCAAAAATGTTTTCAATAATCATTCCCAATAGAGCAAAAAGTAGGGAAAAAAGGAGGAAGAGAGGGAGTAAGGGAAGGAGTAAAGAAAGCAGGGAGAAAGCCAGTATTTTATTTCTTATGCATTATAAACTTTAGATCTTGCACTGGGCTGAATAATAGCTGTCTCAACATGTCATTATAGATGGCAATTTTCCACCATAAATTAAACTTTAAACTGTAAAATTAAACTTTATTTCAAAAGCTTTTTAATTTTTTCCAACTTTAATGTCATTCTCCATTCAAACTTTGTGGCATCGTACATAAGAAGGTATTAATATTTTATGTTGAAAGGGAAGAAAAAAATTTTTCTATCCTCTTAAGCTACGTACCTAGAGCCTGAAAATTAAACTGGTAAAAGACAGATTAGCAGAAGAAACAATGTACAAGTTTTATTTATTTATTTATTTATTTTTTGAGACAGAGTCTCACTCTGTTGCCTGGATGGAGTAGAGTGCCGTGGCGTCAGCCTAGCTCACAGCAACCTCAAACTCCTGGGATCGAGCAATCCTCCTGCCTCAGCCTCCTGAGTAGCTGGGACTACAGACATGCGCCACCATGCCCGGCTAATTTTTTCTATATAGATTTTTAGTCGTCCAAATAATTTCTTTCTATTTTTAATAGAGACGGGGGGTCTCACTCTTGCTCAGGCTGGTATCGAGCTCCTGACCTTGAGCAATCCACCCGCCTCGGCCTCCTACAAGTTTTATTTTTAATTCTGTGTACTCGGGGGCTCCACAGAAAAGAAGTGAACACCCAAAGAAGCAGTTTGACTTTGGCCATATACATCATTTTACAAATGGCAATAAATTGAAGGAAAGTGACTAGGAAATACATGGTAAATGAGGCTTGTTTAGTAAGGTCTGTCATGCAGACTTCAAGCCAGGTGCTATCTTCAGTCTTCTTGATATGGGAGAGGGAAACACATTTACAAACGGAAACATACATCAGTCATCTTTACAAACTGATCCTCTGCCCTTCTTTTGGGCAGAAAGGGAGAGGGCACAAAGCTTTTCCTATGTCTGCTGTTTCTCAATTGCCTTCAGCTCAAAATAACCCTTATACCAAACTGGCATATTTTGGGGTAGCATATTTTGATCCCCTTCAATGCCAACGAGATTTTTGGATATTTAAAAGAGCAATAAAATCTATTCAAAAATCTAGTGAAAATGGGTGTGAGGAAGACCTTTCCTACACTGTTAGATACACACTTTCCATATCAAAATTCATTTAAAATTGCAAATCCTTTGATCTAGCAATCCCACTTCCTAGAATATATCCAAAGGCAAGAAGAAGACACATGTACAAAATGTGTTTATGTTTGTTAAAATCACCTTTATAATAGTAATAAAATAAGGAAAAAACCCTAAATATTCTTCCACAGGTAAATGAATGTATAAACCATTGCAGCCAAACTATGAACCAGACATCTATAATCTAGATCTATATTTATTGACATTACCAGATGCCCTTAACATACGACTGAGTGAAAACATTGGTTACAGAATATATATAGTATGAGAATGTAAATTTTATACAAATATCTTTCTTTATAATTATTTATTGGGATTTGTCCATTATCACCAAAGTACTAATAGTAGCTTTATTTTTACTTGATGTGCTATATCATTTTTACATTATTTTAATTTTTATGATTCCTAGTTATCATTTTATTATTGGAAAAACAAAGCTATTTTTAATTGAAAAAAGTTTTTGTTTTGAAATATTAGAAAATATTTAAAAAGTTACTATGAATTTTTATTGAAATAACCTTTGGAGATTTGAAAATGTTTCAATGTAAAAGATTTAAGATGTTCTCAATACCAATAGACTTTAAATATTGCCACAATTTTATAACCACAACTTTGAAAAATAGATCTATTTTATAATACATGTCCATACGAAGTGGGAAGGGTGTCAGAACAAGGGGAAAAGAAGTTTGAACCTAGCTCCATCTTCTTTTTTAGTGAGTTTGTGGAACATCAAATAAAATCATATCACATGGATCAACCAAATATTTACTAATAAATAAAAATCTAATATGTTTTCCAAGGCTATTCTTCAATTGGGAAAATGAAATTTTTATCATGTATTGTGTTCTGAAAAAGTTGATTTTCACTGTAATGATAATTGTGTGAAAAATTTAACTACTTTTCATATTGCATGTAGGAAATGTGCAAATAATGGCAATAGCATCAAATAATTGATGATCTTATAATTAAAAATTTTAATTATAAGAGGCAACTGTCTGAGTTTTTTAATATAACTTTGTCTTTAGACCTGCCTACCAGAGGGTTCAAGATATTTACTCTGCAACTCAGAAGTAGTACTGTTGCTTTCCTGTTGTTTTATCTAACAATATGAAAATTCAGGATAAAGATCAAAGCATAAATAGCCCAGTCCCCAGAAACATACAATCAGTGAAGTCAATTTTACTTCTTTTAAACAAAACTAAATCTTTGTAAAGATGTAAGCGTAAATATCAATTCCATACTTCTTAGGAGCACAGAAAATTAAGAGCTGAAAGGACTATAGGGAGTGCCCAAAACTTATAGCAAATGAGATGTCAACATAAAGTATATATCTCAGAAGAAAAAAACATTCCTAGCCATTTTGATGTGTCCAAATTATCTTCCACAGTATCATCTTACGAAATCATTTTCTTAAAGAAGTAATTTCTGTCCTTATCTATTCATCCTCCAGATTTCTCCTCTTGGAATGCTACCCACTTCCCTTGATCTCCCTGTTTTGAGACTTAAACTGTTCACAGTGCTGTCTGAGCCAATCTTTGGATGTATTGGCTGCTCATTTTAAGCAGTTGCTAGTGGAGTGAGTCTTTAGTTTTCTCTGTCTTCTCCCTTAGTCATTGTGAAATGGAAACAATATGAGATTTCCATCGGTTTACTGTGTTTTGTCCATTCAGGGAGAATACATCACTTGTCTGACATACAGGGTTCACTCATTTTTCCTTCATATCTTATGTCTATACCTTAAACCTCTTTGTGGTCTAACTCATTTCAACTCAGATGTATATTGACTTAAAATGTAATTAGTTGTTTATTAACCTCATCTATTTTTGTGGAAGGTTTTGTACAATTAAACTGATATTTAACCCTCCCCAAAAAACTTTTATTTTTAAGAGGACATAAATCTGATCAATTTTAAATTGATTCAAAGCATTGCACTCTTGATAATTAAACAGTACTTTCCTCAAAATGAGTTTAAGATCCTGTTCTAGTCTCTGAAGACTACTCCTCAAGGGAACTTGATTAAATGTGATCTATTTCCTCTATATCACATATAATCCCATTGCAAAATCAATCTCTGCTTTTGGCTCAAAGGGACTAGGACAAAAAAATAAATCTAAAAAAAGTATCGTAAAATGTTGATGCTTTATGCTCACCAAGAAGCCATAGTTCTGATCTGAAACTGGGTTCTGATAAACAAAAAATCTTCAGAGGTAGAAGATACAACTGTGCATTCATGCCTGAATTCACTACATCGGCTAATTTTAGACTGCAGTTTAGACCATGAGTAATGATGTTCTCTCATTATTCTTATATTTTTTATTCTATATATTATCTGTGATTCCTATTAAATTGTTAAATCCAGCTAAATTGTCCTCAAATTTACCATAGTCAAAAAGTTTAAGATTACACGTCTGTATAATTTTGTTTCTAGAACCTTTGAAAATTGATGATGGTGATGATAGAAAGATTACTCTTGACCTTAGGCAAGTTTAGATTAGACCATAGCCAAAAAAGATTTTCAAAGTGCATAATGCCAAGATTTTTTATATATTCAAAGAAGCTGCTTTTATCATATTTCATGCCCTCGATTTATTTGAAATAAATTAATTATTATTGTATATTATTAATATTACCATTATTTTTATTCCTATTTGATACCATGTTTTAATGAACATAGCAGAATAGTAACCTAAAAGACTCAAATTTCTCATCCTATCATATTTCATCTAAAGAGCTTAGCCAATAGTAGGACTAGTTTCACTCAACTTTGTGTTTATTTAATTGTGAGTTTTGCCTACCAGCCTGCACACTACTTGAGGTTAATATATGTGTTATTTGGTCTTGCAGCATCAGCATCTCAGCTCAGTGCTCATTATATACTACATTATTTACATACCCCCCAAAATTTGTCAGGTGAGTGAATGCTTCTGTATCTTTGTTCTGTAAATGTACATGATTAAATCCATCTTTAAAATTTCTAGAAAATAGCAAAGATATGTCTACATAATCATAATTTTACATGAAGAAAATGTATTTTTTTTAAAGTTGCTATTATGTGAATAAATTGCAGTTAAAGTGATATCTGCTCCTACACACCAGAATTTAAGATACATGAGGGCATGGATTTTATCTATTTTATTCAATCATCTGTTCTTGGTACCTGAGAGTGCTTAGCATATGGTAGCAGCTTAATAATATTGGTTAAGTGTATTAATGGATGAATATTAATAAGATCATAACCTGGTATTTTTAGTCATGACATCATAAGCAGATATTACTTAAAAAATTCATTATTTCAATATTTATTAAGGACATGCCAGGCACTTCACTAAATGCTGGCAATACATTTCCAACCAAAACTTTATTCATATACTTAAGGATCAAGAAACTCAGCTATATCATGAGAGTCCATCAAGGTCAGTTGTAGAGTGACACAATTCAAGAGAAGAGATTGGTTGGTAAAACAGAGTGTCAATCTGAATTTACAATAAAGATATAAATGTTAAGAATATTTAAAGATTCAAGTCAACTTTCCAGAAGACATTCTTTTTAGGGAAGTCTCTTATCTGAACCCTTATTAACATAAGAAGATCATTTTCAAGTCAATGGGGTCAGAATGATCTTATTGGCTATTATCAAACCGTGATAGACTGGTACATCTATCTTCTCTATAGAGAGAAAAGAATGGGAGAAATCAGTTAGAATATAAGTACAGCTAGGTGCCATTCTGCTTAGGTTTTTAATCCTTATAATAACCCCACAAAATAAGAATCACTGTCCATATTTTTACAACAAAGATGTTGAGATTTGGATTTTATATCAAAGCCAATAACCCCCACACATCATGCTTTTTCAATGATGATTTGCTGCTTCTATCACATAGGAACTGGAATACTTACGTTGGTTCATCAAAGCAAATATTCTGAAATGATGTTTGAGGTCCACTTTACTATGCTTACTCCCTAGTCACTTTTTTTAAAGCTCTACTCAACTCATACTTGAAATTTTCTAAACTCTGATTTATTTAGTTGATTTAGATTTAGAAGGTTTTTAAGGAAAGGTAGAACAAAATAAAAAACATATTTATGAAAGATCTATCTGACATAGTCTGCTTGGTTCTATATTTAAATTCCTTGAAGTTATGTACTGGTTTTCATTTCTCAGTCTTTATTAGAATTTAGAATAATTCCTGGTGTAGATGTTCACAAAGCATTTTAGTGTATGCTATGTGTCAGGCATACTGCTAAGGTCTTTCTTACACATTTTCTCACTCATTAAATTCTCATAATATCTTTTACAAATTAATAAATTTAATCTCAAAAAGGTTAAGTAATTTGCCCAAAGTCACACAACAAGTAGGAAGTAAAAACAAGATTGTAGATGGGGTCTAGCAAACCATATTTATTCCTCTGTCCCATGGTACCTCTCAATAAAGAAATGCCTACTCTATTTGTGTGGTGAGAAATCAGAAGTAATTAATAATATCTGGAAATTATATTTATTGTGATTAAAGATATATAAACTATTTTTATTTAATCCTTCTAATTATTCTTACAAATAGGGAGTATTTTTTTCACATAAAGAAGAGATTCAGAAACTTTTCAAAAGAAGACAGAATGGCCAAGAAACATACAAAAAAATGCTCAACATCTCTAATCATCAGGGAAATGCAAATCAAAACCACAATGAGATATCACTTATCTCCAGTGAGAATGGCCTTTATCAAAAAGTCCCAAAACAATAAATGTTGGTGTGGATGCGGAGAGATAGGAACACTCATACACTGCTGGTGGGACTGCAAACTAGTGCAACCTCTTTGGAAAGCAATATGGAGATACCTTAAAGAGATACAAGTAGATCTACCATTTGATCCAGCAATCCCATTACTGGACATCTACCCAAAGGAAAAAAAAGACATTCTATAAAAAAAACCATCTGTTACTGGAAGATTTGTAGCAGCACAATTCACAATTGCAAAGATGTGGAAACAACCCAAATGTCCATCAATACATGAGTGGATTAATAAAATGTGGTATATGTGTACCATGGAGTACTATTCAGCTATAAGAAACAATGGTGACATAGCAACTCTTGCATTTTCCTAGATCGAGCTGGAACCCATTCTACTAAGTGAAGTATCCCAAGAATGGAAAAACAAGCACCACATGTACTCACCAGCAAATTGGTTTCACTGATCAACACCTAAGCGCACATATAGGAATAACATTTATCATGCGTCGGGCAGATGGGAGTGGGGAGGAAGGGATGGGTATATACATACATAATGAGTGCGACACTCACCATCTGGGGGATGGACATGCTTGAAGCTCTAACTGGGGGGTGGGGCAAGAGCAACATAGCTAAACATTTGTACCCCCATAATATGCAGAAATAAAAAAAAAAGAAGAGATTCAAAGAAATTAGGCTATTTGACAAAGAGATAGAGGGCCAAGCTTCAATATTGTGTCTGTTCAACTTAAAATTTATGTTCTTTCAACAATATTATTGTAGTTTTGACACAGGAGGTCAACCAACATGCTAGTGCAATAATATAGATGTGAGAGGAAAAGTAGACGGACTATCACAGTGGAGTCAGAAAGAAAGAGAATAGGAGAAGAATGATGGTTTATCATGTGGGATTTCTGAGAATGTTTCAGCATCTAAGGCTCAAGACACTACAATGACTTCCCAGAAATCTACAATAAAATTTTATTTTAAAAAATCTACTTGCTAATTATTGTTCTAATCCTTATTTCCTATTCTAATTACAGCCTAACATGAACTCCAAAGTTTGTTGGATAAGATGTGCTAGATTTTAAATTCCTTAATGGATATTACTGCCTTTTTTCCTTTTTGAGGTACAGTGTTTTAAATAAGCTTGCAAAAATAGTACACATATTATATTACAGGCTTGTAAAAAGAAGAAAAATCAACTATTTTACAATTTATTTCAGGTTTGCTTGAGGCATATTTTCTGAAGTAGAAATTCTTGCTCTTTATCTTTCTCTCTTATTCTAAACTTACTCTCGACTTCACCTGAACCATAGCTGAATGGTCTGTTCAGTCAATAACTATTTATCTTGCAGTAATATAAATCACGTACCAAGTACTGTTTTAGCCTCTGGAGAAACAAAAATGAACAAGACATGGTCAATGCCCAAGGGAAACACAGTCTCTTAGAGTCCTGGGTAAACAAATAGATTCAGTACAAGGATGCGAGGTTCTTGCAGAAGTACAGTACTTAAAGGGCATAGAAGAGGAAAAAGGCAAGAGGGACCAGTTTCTTCTTCTTGCAATTTTTGTTCTTAAAGCTACAATTGGCTTTGGACTCATATATTACATGTTTTAAGCTAAATCAATTTTCCGCATAAATCTGATCATCTTTTCTCCAGTTTAAATTATATTAATGGTTTCCCATCACATAAATTTGATTTTTTTTTTTCAGGCAGAGTCTTGCTCTGTTGCCTTCGCTAGAGTGAATGGCATCATCATAGTTCACTGCAACCTCAAACTCCTGGACTCAAGCAATCCTCCTGCCTCAGCCTCCTGAGTGGCTGGGACTACAGGCGTGTGCCATCAGGCCCAACTAATTTCTCTACTTTTTGTAGGGACAAGTTCTCATTCTTGCTCAGGCTGGTCTTGAACTCCTGTCCTCAAGTGATCCTCCTGCCTCAGCCTCCCAAGGTGCTAGGATTATAGGTGTGAGCCACCATGCCTGGACCAATCTGAAAATCTTAATCAGGACAAAAAAGTTATTTATTAATTCTGGCCCTCAACTACCTCTCATTTCTCATTACACTAAAACATAACATTTCTTTAGCTGTATTGCAAAAATATATAGTTTGACAAACAATGTCACAGTTCTGCCTCTGTGTCTTCACACAGAGTATTGTTTCTATCTGAAATGTTATTTCTCTTTTTTCTTGCCAGCTCCAATCTAAATTTTCTTGTAACTCTTTCTTCTACCTAGTATCTACCTAATTTTAGCTCAAGAGTCATGTTCTCTAGAAATCCCTCTTGACCCTACAGTTTAATTTCTGTGTACCTTCCCTGACTCCCACAACAATGTGTTTATGAGGCTATCTAACACTGAATTGTTGAATTGGTTTTCTATGCTGAATAAAAAAATTACCATAAACTTAGCAACTTCAAAACCCCATTTATCTAACATTTTCTGTGGGTCAAAATTCCAGGTACAGCTTAGCTGGGTGAGCACGCAAAAATACAATCAAGGTGTCAAGAAGGGCTGGATTCTCATCTGCAGGCTCAATAGAGAAGGATCAGCTTCCAGATTCACTCAGAAGGGTGGTGGAATGCATTTCCTTGTGGCCTTACAATTAATGGCTGTTTCCTCCTTCAATGACAGCAACAGGAGCAAGGCTTTGGAGCAAGTGTTCAAGCAAGAAGAAATCTTAAGGATTTCTTAATAAAGGACATAGAGGATTCACAAGTGTCACATCCTATCACCTTAGCTATATTATATTGGTTAAAAACAAGCCACTGGCCCTGCCTACACTCAAGGAGAGAGGATTATACAGCGGTATGAACATCAAGATATGGATATCATGGGGCCACCTTAGAGTTTGTTCATTGCAGTTGTCATCACTGATTTCTAAGCCTGATTCTCCAACTAGGATATGAGCAACTTAATGGCAAGAAACATGCGTTACCTGACTTTGTATCCTCAGTAACTAACAATTTATGTTTTGTATATGATATACTTAAAATTTGATTCACTGACTGAAGGGTTCTTCTGATACATATTATTTCATGACATTTTGTTAAAGGAAATATACATTCATTATATAATCACTTCTCAAAGCAATGACATTTTATAATTCTCATAGCCATATTCAATGGATATGCAACAGATTTGTATATTTACTAGAAAACTAATAAGGTGAAGTACTCTGAAACAATACATGAACAGTATACCGTGCTCTTAAAAGATACAGTTAATTTACTTACACACATTTTGGAAAATGCATTTTAAGAGAAGAGATCATATTAATGTTAAATATTTTTTGCTGTCAAATCCAAAAATATTGATACTGTACAAAGTAAAAGACAATTAATTTTCCATAAAAATACTCAAAAACTGCAGCTTCTAAAACTCAATGAATGTAAAGTGATCATAATAAAGAGTAAAGTATCATACATAATACTAACTCTCACTCTCATTCCTTGGTTATCACTAAGATGATATATTAAGTTTGGGATTTTTAGAAGTAGAATAATTAGTATGATACATAAAAGAGCAACAACACTACACATTCTTATTGACTATTTAAAAGTAAAAGAAATTATGGATTTATCAGCAGAAATTTTCTACCTATAGACTATTGGTTTCCATTGCAAATTAGTTAATTAACAGGCTCATTTTGTATACGTATCTGGGAACACAGAAATATAAATTGTACTCTGAAGCTCTCCTGTATACTCCAGAGGAAAAAACATTATTTTGCAGAACTCCTCTCTGATAAATTGGCTAATTAAAAGTTGTGTTGGTGGATTTCAAATGCTTACATCTACACTTCAGACAAAAATGACATCTTTTAAAAGAATAGAGTCTACGTTATTAATTTGCATTTACAGTATAATGAAGAAGTCTGGGATTGGAATGTAGGTATAATGAAATGTCCATAGTGTAAACTCAGTCAACGTAAAGTAATTAATTTCCATGACTTGTCATTAAAATTTTCACAATGGCAGCTATGAGGTCAGCTGACTTAGATCTACTGCCAGACAGTAGAACTGAAGGCATCTTGGCTCTAGTGATTTCATTTACAGCTGAATAGACAACCTGAAAAACTTTTGACAGAGCTTGAAGCATCAAATGATTAGCTGCAGTTTACATTAGTTATGTAGTATGGAAAGACCCAGTTCTTGAAAAATTAACAAAAGCAGCTGTATTGTTAATATCCCAAACACCATATTTTCAGGGACCTTTCCTATAGTATATTTGTTAATATCCCATTTATTTATATTAATGAATATTTATTGAATCATGCCCTTTGTGAAGCAGGAGATATTATTTGCTACATATCGCATGCAAAATTAAGTGTTTTAATATTAATTTCACAATATTCCTATAAGGGTAGGCTGCTGTTATTACATCGATTTGGCAGATAAGAAAACAAAAGCTTAGAAGGGTTAGAAATGACTTGTCCAAGGTAATATATCTTCTAAGCAATGTAGCCAGAATTTAAACCCTAGCCCTCTGGTTACAGAGCAATGTTTCTAAAATATTATGCAGGAATGCCTTGCCACAAAATGGCATGCCATGGAACTAATGATTTTACTTTCATTGCTTCAGGCCCTTTGATGTTAGTTTCTATGACTTTCAGCTTTGGCTTCCGGCTCTTCGTTTTTTCACTCTACCAATAACTGTGTAAGCCCATAATTCAAATATTGAATTTTTCATACCTGGAATAGATATACTAGTGTCTATTTTCTTGACTGAACACTGACTGATCAAAAAGTTTAATCAATAAACACATCCCAAAACCTTTGGAATAAAAGGCATGAGTGGTCTTTTACATATTTCCAACTCATCCTGAAGGACTTAGGATTCCTGACTGCATTAGCCTTTAATATTCAAATAGCCAACTACATGGTCAATAAAAACATTAGCCAGAGTTGTCAAAAACAACTGATATAAATACAAACGATTACTTCCTCTGGTTTACATTTACTTTGTGTTAAAGTCTTTAATGCCTTAAAGATATTCCAGACATCTTGACAAAACTGGTAAAAGAGATATTTGGAGTTGAATTTGTCTCGTCTCTCGAAATTCACTACCAAGGTAACCAATGCATAGACAGGCAAATCTGGGCCTCCCGACAGCATGTAATAATGGAGAACATGAGGATGATATGAACAGAGGCAATAATGTGTCCTTCATGGTTAGTCATAAGTGTCAGTACTTGCTAACTCTAGACTTAGTGTGTTAATGGTGAAAAATAATAAAATGCTTTTCAACTTGGTCAGAAATAATTACTCTCCTTGCTCTATGTCTACAACATAGTAACAAAGGATAAGAAAAACCACACTCTTCTCATAAATAATAAAAGTAACGACAATAGTATCTACTTACTGAACGCATCCATAGGGCACACTGGGAGCTGATTGTACATTATCTACTTTAGTTCTCACCACCACATTATAGGGTATTTTTTATTCCAAATTTAAAGATTAAACTTAGTGAATGTTGTGACACTTTTGCTTATCAGCCTACCATGCTCCACTCCCCAGCTTGGAAGCAGCTGTTGGACATTAATCTACTTTCCTGGTGTGACTTGCTGGGGCAAGATGAACCTGGTTCTCAAAGACTTGTGGTTAATTGTGGTTGTGCACTCTGAACTCTCTGGTAGTTCACTAAAGGATGGGTTCTGAAGCTTGTTTAATTTTTTCCTCCCTTGGAACTCTCTCAGGGCTGGAGTAAGTCTCTAAAAATATACACTACCCAAGCCATTTAGGACAATGGACAGCAGATGAGGCAAGTAGCAGGCAGACCTAAAAGCCTAGGAAGAAACAGGCCGAGGAGGAAAATACATAGGGCACTGAGGGCATTGAAGGGCTCCTGCATCTACTAGGAAACTAGAGGGCCACATGCATGACTAGAGGTGGATACATTCTCTGAAAAGACCTGAAAGAACCCAAGGCTGGCACCTCTGGTTCATCTTTGGGCTCTGGGGAGACAAAAGGAAAAAACAAAGACAGAACTATAGGTGTCCTGGCTAAGTCTAGTAATTACCTCCTGATGAATGGGAATTGTAGTGGAAAATTTATGACAAACTTTTAACATAATTTTGACTCATATTGTTACTGAAAGCTCAGCACTTGTCCTTGAGGCTGTATCAGAAGAATGAGAACAAATGGTGTGAGGAGAAAGAAAGAGAAGTTTATTACTTTGCCAGCAAAGGAGGAAAAATGGTAGACTCTCATCTCAAAAAATCCAAATTTTCCTGAACATTAGCAGAAATACATAGCTTTTAAAGGGAGTTCTCTCAGTTCTAGGCTACAGTTTTAATGATTCTAATCTATCTCATCTCTGCCAAAGACAAAGCCCCACATGGGCCCACCTGGGGGGCTGGCACTGGCCTGGGATGGCTGAACCCATCTCCTGTAGCACAAAGAACAAAAGACTTAACCTTCTTCCCCCAACCACTGGCCTGAGGCAAGGATGCAGGTTTTAGTTCTCAAAAAGGAGCGAAGGATGTTTTAAAGAGACAGAAAATATTTTTTGCCATTTTTTCAGGCCATTCCCTCTGTTACAATACTAAGAACTAAATAAATGGTTAGCATTATTACTGTTATGAATAGCAACTCTTTCCTATTGACAAATTTCATTCCTCCTTCTTCATAAACAGAGAGAGAAAAAAAATCATACTCTGAATGGGAGAATAGATTATTTATTTCAATTGAATTATTATTTGTATTTTCCTGTCTTTTTCCAAACAGAAACTGTCCTCCTTATTTGGTGTCCACAACTTCTGTTTTGCTTCTCACTATCTATATCTTTCCCTTTTTTATCTTCTTTAGACTTACAACCAAGTGTCATAGTCTATTCAAACTTTTATTTCCATTGTTCTCTGGGACCATATGCATATTTGCTTCACTCTCAAGTTCACGTGCCAATGACTGTGCCTTAGCTCCATCTTGCCTTCCACAAATTCATAAGTTGCTGCTTGTTTAGGAGAACAGGTAACCATGTTGAACTAGCAGACTTTTCAGTCCTGAAATTAATTCTATGGTTTTATTAAAATGGTGACTAAAATAACTTTTGCTAATTTCAAAATTTCCTTGTTGGAAAAGAGAAATAAGACATTGGTATCTCAGGTAACCAGAATAACCTGGCTTATATCATCTCTGCCATCTTTGTGTCATGTAGAACTAGCCAATGAGTCAGAACAATTTGTTCCAAAAAGGTATAAGCACAAATCCTGAGGTTTTTGAAAGGTAATTTCTCAATAAGCTAACTGGAAAAATAATACGATAATGCTCAGGAACTTGAAAGTTGGCCCCTCACTCGACTCCTTGCTCAGCAATATATTTAGAAAATCTTAAGAAAAAAAAAGGCTTATCATACATACCCATAGGAAAACTATGATAGAAATATAAAGTTTGAACATACAAGGGAGTGCATTCAGTTCTAGGCTAACCCAGACACACAAGGCTGTATAGCCAGTAGCTGCCAAACATATTCTTGAATTTTACTCTAAGTAATAAATAAAACTAAACTGTTTACAATTGTTTTACAAAATAAGATGTGAATAAGATACAAAGTTGTATAAGAAAAACTGATACATGACCTATCTGCTAAGTATTTTCTCAAAGCATCAATATAAATGGCTGCTAATTTAAGAAAAATATTCACCCTCAGTGATATTAAAGGAAAAAATTAAAGCAACAGATACCATTTTCAATGATAATTAATGATTATGATTTTTAATTGATATTATGGAGAATTTTCAAATATACAAAAATAAACAAAATATCATGAATCCTAACACTCCTATTCATCCCTGATGCTAAGGTCATCACCTAGCTTCAGCAATTATCAACTCACATATATTCTTGTTTCATCTTTACTCATATTTTCTTCTATTTCCCCTATTTTATTGAGTCAAATTTCTTCAAATGATTTCATTTTAAACTACTTTAGTATGTATCTCTAAAATATAAGGTCTCTGTTTTAACCATAAATGCAATGCATTATCAAACCTAAAGCTAACAATAATTATGTAATATCATCAAATAACCAGTTAGTGTTCAAATTTCCAGTTATCTCAGGAATGCTTTTTTTTTTTTTAATTGTGTTTGTTTGAATCAGGATCCAAACTCACACATAGCAGTTGGCTAATTTGTCTTTAAAATCTTAAAATTTATAGGTGCCTTCTCTATTTCTTTTATTCTTGAATTTATTCATTGATGCAAGGATGTAAAGTTCAATGTGTTGTGTAAGCTGTAAGAGTACAAGAAATTTGGAGTGTTTGTCCACTCCTGGAACCCCATGGTTTAGAAGAGTCCTAGAACATAGTAAACATTCAATATATATTTGTTGAATAGAATTGAGAGAGTCAATCCTCAATATTGTTTGTGGGGACATAAATAGCTGACCTGTTAACATTCAGTGAAAAAAGCAAAACTAAAAACCCGTATATAAATATAAATGATCTCAATTTCATAATTCTAGCTATATCAGGATGGATATATACCATCCAGAGTATCCACAAAATTCCAATATTTATCTATTGTCCAGTAGCTCCCAACCAGTTTAGTATGTGTTATAATATGTGTCCCAATTTGGATGAAAATCATATAATCACCATATTATGAATAATAGCTATTATTTATTGAATATTGATTGCACGTAAGGCATTTGTATACATGCTTTATATGCATCATTTTATTTAATTATCAAAACCACCCAAGTGTGGGATATTATTACTATCTCCACTGAAAAGATAAGGAAAATGAAGTTTTCACCATTAGTAGATTTGGAGATGAAATTATGCTAAAAGGAAAGGAAAAAATATAACTGTATTTGCTATATATGGCTCATTTAAAAAAAAGACTATGACATAAATAAAATGAAAATACCATCTTATATTTGTCTCCGTATGGTGGGACAGAAAAGACATTGAAGTAGGAGACAGAGAATTGGGTTCAGAAATAGGCTCTTATTCCACTTATCTCTATGTTGGCTAGAAGAATAAAAGTCATGAGGAATATTTATCCAAAGCCTTCCTAATCCATTCACAAGAGACCAAATGAACTCAGCACCAATATTGGGTTCTTAAAAGACAAAAATAAGGTATATTTATTTGTGTATTGTGGATGAAATAAATAAAACATAGTCCTATTGCATGCCTTCTTAGGAATTTGCCCTTGGGCTTAGCACATGTCCCTTTCTAAAGTGGGCATTATTCTTCGGGATAAATGTGGATGGCAAGAATACAGTACTAGTATCTGCTCCTGAACCATGCATGGCTTGAGTACTCCTAGTGCACATTTAAAATGCCTTTTTTTTTAATCTTGTTTCATTTTTGGTCTTATTTGTTTCATTTATAAAACACATAGAAAAATTTATACCAACAACAAAAAAGATATAGAGCAAAATTATCGCAAATTGAATGTCCAGGTATCCAGCACCTTGAACAAGAAATAGAGATTTGTCATCACTCCAGATAACTCCATTTTTCTCCCTCCCGACTGCTGTCACCTGTATTTTCCAGAGGTCATCATTGTCCTTGTATGGTAAATTCCTCCCTTGATAATGTCACACTGATGTCATGAAATTTTTTTTTTCCATATAATTATAGGAGCTTTGTTTTCCTTTTACATTTAAATATAAAATTCCCCTGGAATTAATTCATTTGAATATATGGTTTCAATATAGTCTTTGAGGCAGGGGTCAATGAAAAACAAGATTTTTTTCTTATTGTTCTGCAGTGCCACCTTTGTCATAAATTACATGAATGGACCGAATCTTGGGCTCTTCATTTCTATTTTATCACTCAATTTGTCTTTCTTTGTTACCAATACCACATTTTAGAAGACTTGATGTGTAGTGCAGTGAGTTTTACTACTTTAATCTTCAATAGCGTTTTGTTGGATTTTAATTAAGATTACATATGATTTATGAATAATTTTAAGAATAATAGACATCCCTATAATTTTGAGTCTTCCAATCCATGAATTGGTATTCTCTTCCATTTATGTAGGTCTTACTTACACATTTTTAAGAAAATTATGTAGTTTTCTGTGTGGAGATCTTTTTCACTTTGATTAATTTTTCCAATAAGTCTTAGCTTGAGTTCCCACAGAAGCAGAACTTGGAACAAGGATTCAAGTTCAAGAAGTTTATTTGGGTGGAGATCTCAAAAATTACCAGCAGGAAACTGAAAGTGAGATGGATGAGGAAAGAAGCCAATAAAGAATATAACCAAATATGCTACAACTGTGGACAATTGAGGCTTAATCTTACTAGGACACAGTATAAAATATGCCTCAAGCTTATCCCAGTTGATGGGAGAGAAAGCTAGAATATTTGTCCTCCAATTATCTACCTTTGCCATGGACTGAGGGGTCCTTTTCAGGTTATACACTCTGACAGTCATTGCTATCCTGTACATCAGCCAACCTTGCTCTTGAACCTTGGCTCAAAAAAAGCCATCAGGGCCGGGCACGGTGGCTCATGCCTGTAATCCTAGCACTCTGGGAGGCCAAGGCAGGTGGATTGTTTGAGCTCAGGAGTTCGAGACCAGCCTGACCAAGAGCTAGACCCCGTCTCTACTAAAAAAAATATAAAAAATTATCTGGACAACTGAAAATACATAGAAAAAAATTATGCAGGCATGGTGGCACATGCCTGTAGTCCCAGCTACTAGGGAGGCTGAGGCAGTAGGATCGCTTGAGCCCAGGAGTTTGAGGTCACTGTGAGCTAGGCTGACACCACGGCACTCACTCTAGCTGGGGCAACAGAGTGAGACTCTGTCTCAAAAAAAAAAAAAAGCCAGCAGGTAAGAGTTGTAGGTGATCACAGTACAGTGCTATCGGAGTATAGAAGTAAATGCTCAGAAAATATGGGATGGCCACAGACAGCATCTGAAAAAATCAAACTCTCACTTCTCGTGCTCCTGCTCCTCCTATTAGGGCTTAATGATGTCCAGCGTCATGGAATTGGCCAAGTCAAATGGCGAAATCATTAGGGCCATTTGTATAATAACGTAAACCAATTGCAGGGCACACCAGAAACTGGCATTCTTCTGGATAATCTGATAAGTGGGACAGAGCAATGTGTTACGTACTGTCTCCAAAATCCAAAGAGGTCAACAAGACTTTGGTAGTAGGTTTAATGTGCAGTATTTGTTATTTACCTTGCAGGAGGTGTCTTGGCATGCCCCAGGCCAATCAACACCGAAAAGTTTTACCAATGTGTCAGCCCCCTGAGTCATAGCAGGGTTTATCTCCCAACCTCTGGAACACAGGTTTTTGCCAGAGCATCCAGAGTAATTGCAATTTCCTCCTCACTAAACCCTTCTAACTGATGTCATTAATATAGTGGGCCAGATTATCAAGGTCCCTTCAGAACATGTTGTGATGCAGAGTAGAGAGTCAACATAGCCTTGGAACAAGATGATAATCGGTGCTGTGCAATTCTTGCCAGTTTAATGTGACATGCTTCTGATACTCTTTCTTTTATTTTTTAGTTGACCAGAAAAATTTTATGTATTGAGGAGGAGCCAAGATGGCAGACGAGAAAAGCAGCCAGTCAGAGTGTCTCTGCTAAAAAGACAAATTTTAGAACAAAGAGAAAAAAATAAACTAGCAGAGAAACATAGATTGGGTGAGGGTCAGAAGGAAGGGTGCCTGAAACTAAAGGAGACTCCACGGGAAGACGTTGCGGAGGAGAACTGGAAGGAGAAAGGTCCCAAGAGGCTTGGAGACCAGCGACAAGAGTAGGTGGAGCAGTTAACTTTCCCCTCCCTTGCATCTTGGACTGCTAGTGGGCTCCTGAGTGGTTGGAGAGACCTGCCGACAGCAGCCCAGAGACGGCTGCCGCCAGGGAGCATTGGCCTCTTGTGGACACAGCGCTGGGTTATCAGCCTCCTCGGGGCACCATCCTGGGTGCAGACCCAAGCCTACCGGCAGATGCCATATTGCTCCATTCTCTCCTTCCCCTTCCCTACCTGAGGGTTCCCAGAGAGACAATTTAACCATCACACAGAAGCATCTCCAAGGAACGAGACCTTTCTTTCTGGGGCCCTACAGCAGACTGAGGGGTACTTAGAGAGTGAGCTGTCTACCTGTCGGCCCTCCCGGGTGCTGCTTGCATGGGAACTCCAGGAGAATGGGCCAGATCCCGAGGTGGAGTGAAATCGATCCAGCTTGAGCACTCTGTAGGTGATTTGACATGAGAACCCCTCCCCCTGGCAGGATCAGGGATTGCTCTCCAGGGCCCAGGGCACAGGCCTGCAGAACAGACCGCATACACCCAGGTCAAGATCGCATTGCCCTGGGGCAAGGAGGAGAGATCTGTGAGGGAGCCTACTGAGGACTGTGTGCCTTCAGGGGCAGATCAGTTTGCCTGAGCAGCAGCCCTCCTCCCAAAAGAGGGCTGTGCACCCAGCTCAGGCTGTGATCCTGGGTAGGGAACCTCCCAGCCCACGTCACAGCCAGGGGAGATCCATCGGCCTGAGGTCCCACTTGCTGGCAGAGGCCTGGGAGAGGCCACGGAGAGGGAGAGGGTGCAGGGGAGTGAGACCTGCTCCAGAGTGCGGGTCTTGGACAGCCCCACCCCCCAAGCCCAGACTTCCAGCTGAGTGGAGCCATTTCAGCCCCTCCCAGCAGCTTTGCACAGAAAGAAAGAGCAGACTTTGACCCCTGCTAGCAGCAGTTGTGGAGCATGAGGGCAGGCTTACATAACCCAGCCCCATCCAGACTCACTCCCGGTCCTGCCCCCACTGAGATGGAGAATAAGAACAGCTCAGGCTATGATCCTGGGTAGGGAACCTCCTGGCCCATGTCAAAGCCAGGCAAGATCCATCGGCCTGAGATCCCACTTGCTGGCAGAGGCCTGCGAGAGGCCACGGAGAGGGGAGAGTGCAGGGGAGTGAGACCTGCTCCAGAGTGCGGGTCTTGGACAGCCCCATGCCCCAAGCCCAGACTTTCAGCTGAGTCAAGCCATTTCAGCCCCTCCTGGCAGCTTTGCACAGAAGCAAAGAGCAGACCTTGGACCCCGGCTAACAGCAGTTACGGAGCCTGAGGGCAGGCTTACCCAACACAGCCCCAACCAGACTCACTCCCGGTCCTGTCCCCACTTATGTGGAGAACAAGGACACACCTGCAAGTCCCAGGGCCCTGCCCATCACCCAAGGCACAAGAGGGCCTCTCTAGAGGAACAAGAGCCAGCTACAGGACCCAAGAACAGCACGCTTCTCCCTGCAAGTGAAACCTACTGACAGGGAGGTCATCCTGCACATGCTTTTACTGCATCTTCTGATTCATCATAAAGGGTGGGGTAGAATCTCACCCACAAACAACACCTACTGGTTCAGAGACAAAACAGGGCATGTCATTATCCAAATGAAAACCTAAAGACAAGAAGGAACAACTGATCCAGATGGGAAAGAACCAGTGAAAGAACGCTGGAAGTATAAAGACTCAAACAGAAAGCACACCTCCAAGGAAGAACAACAGCTCCCCAGCAATGGATATTAACCAAACTCAGAACACTAAAATGACAGAAGAAGAATCTCAAACATGGATTAGAAGAAAACTGAATGATATGCAAGAAAAAATGGATAACCAACACAAAGAAACCACAAAAAAAATCCAGGACTTGGAAGAAAAATTCACTAAAGAAATTGAAACATTAAAGAAAAATCAAACTGATCTCTGGGAAACGAAAGACTTATTCAGGGAACTACAAAACACCATGGAAAGCTGCAAGAACAGGGTAGATCAAACAGAAGAAAGAATCTCGGAGATTGAAAACAACTCCTTCCTATTAAATAAGTCAGTCACAGAGATCGAGCACAAAATTAAGAGAAAAGAAATAAACCTACAAGAAATGTGGGATTATGTGAAAAAACCAAACCTGAGGGTGATAGGGGTTCCGGAAGGTGAAGAAGAAAACACTCAAGGGCTGGATAAGCTATTTGAAGAATTAAAAGAGGAGAATTTCCCAGGCCTTGCTAAAAATCTAGATATACAGGTACAAGAAGCTCAACGGACCCCAGAAAGATTCAATGCAAATAGGAAGACACCACGTCACGCAGTGATCAGATTGACCAAAATATCCACTAAAGACACCCTTCTACAAGCTGTAAGGCGAAAGAAACAAGTAACATACAAAGGAAAGCCCATCAGAATAACACGAGATTTCTCAACTGAAACCCTACAAGCAAGAAGAGATTGGGGCCGCATTCTCACTCTTCTGAAACAGAGTGATGCCCAGCCTAGAATCTTGTACACTGCGAAACTAACTTTCATATATGAAGGAGAAATAAAGACATTCTCAGATAAGCAAAGACTGAGGGAATGCACGAAGACAAGACCAGCTCTCCAAGAAGTACTCAAAACAGAATTACACAAGGATCAGCACAATAAACACTCTCGAATGTGAAACCACTCAAAAGTTAAAGATCAAAGGCCAGATACCACAATGGCTCAAGAGAGAAAACAAAGCAAAAAATGCAACCCAACAGAATGAACAGTAATTCACCCCACTTATTGGATCTCTCAACAAATGTGAATGGTTTGAACTCCCCTCTCAAGAGACATACGCTGGCCGAATGGATTAAAAAAAACAAGCCAAGCATCTGCTGTCTCCAGGAAATGCATCTAACCTGCAAGGATGCATTTAGACTCAAAGTAAAGGGGTGGAAATCAATATTTCAAGCAATTGGAAGCCAAAAGAAGGCTGGGGTGGCAGTTTGGATCTCAGATAACTTAGTTTTTAAATCAACAAAAGTAATAAAAGACAAAGGGGGTCACTATATAATGGTGAAGGGTACAGTTCAACAAGAAGACATAATGATTCCAAATATGTATGCACCCAAGTTAGGTGCACCCAGATTCATAAAGCAAACTCTACTTGATCTAATCAAATTGATAGACAGCAACACCATAATAGTCGGAGACTTCAACACCCTACTGACAGCACAGGACAGATCCTCCAAACAGATAATTTACAAGGAAATAATGGGTTTAAACAGAACTCTAGAACAAATGGGCTTCACTGACATTTACAGGACATTCTACCCAAAAATCACTGAATACACGTTCTTCTCATCAGCTCATGGGACATTCTCTAGGATTGACCATATTCTAGGATGCAAAGCATGTCTCAAAAAATTTAAAAAAAAATAGAAATCATACCATACATCGTCTCAGATCACAGAGGAATAAAAACAGAAATCAACCCCAACAGAAACTCTCATCTCTACACAAAGTCAGGGAAATTAAACAACTTTCTGCTGAACGATTCCTTCATAAATGAGGAACTAACGAGGGAAATCAAAAGATTCTTTGAACTAAATGACAAAGGTGACACAAGTTATCAAAATCTGTGGGACACAGACAAAGCAGTCCTGAGAGGAAAGTGTATTTCCATAAATGCCTATATCCAAAAGTCAAAAAGATCACAAATAGACAACCTAATGAACTGACTCAAAGAACTGGAAAAAGAAGAACAGGCCAACCCCAAACCCAGCAGGAGAAGGGAAACTAATAAGATCAAATCAGAACTAAATGAAATTGACAACAGGGAAACTATACAGAAGATTAAGAAAACAAAAAGTTGGTTCTTTGAAAAAATAAATAAAATTGACACACCTTTGGCTAAACTAATGAAAAACAGAAAAGAAAATCTCTAATAAGCTCCATCAGGAACAAAAAAGGAGAAGTCACAACTGATGCAGCGGAGATTCAAGATATGATTTATGAATATTAAAAAACCTTTATGCACACAAACTGGAAAATGTGGAGGAAATGGACAAATATTAAGAAACACACAGCCTCCCTAGGCTCAACCAGAAGAAATAGAATTCCTGAACAGACCAATATCAAGGACTGAAATTGAAACAGCAATAAAAAACATCCCAAAAAAGAAACATCCCGGACCAGATGGTTTCACACCCGAATTTAACCACACCTACAAACAAGAACTGGTGCCCATCCTGCAGAAATTATTCCACAGCATAGAGAAGGATGGATTCTTCCCCCACACATTTTATGAAGCCAACATAACCCTGATACCAAAACCAGGAAAGGACACAACAAAAAAAGAAAATTACAGACCAATATCCCTTATGAATATACATGCAAAAATTCTCAACAAAATTCTAGCTAACCGAATCCAGGTGCTTATTAAGAAAATAATACATCATGACCAAGTGGGTTTCATTCCAGAGATGCAGGGATGGTTCAACATATGCAAATCTATAAATGTAATTCACCACATAAACAGAAGCAAAAAAAAAAAAACATATGATTGTCTCAATAGATGCAGAAAAGGCATTTGACAAAATTCAACACCCGTTTATGATAAGAACACTTAACAAAATAGGCATAGATGGAGCTTACCTAAAAATGATACAAGCCATTTATGACAAACCCACAGCCAACATCATCCTGAATGGCGAAAAATTGAAAGCATTCCCACTTAGGACTGGAACCAGACCAGGTTGCCCACTATCTCCACTTCTTTTCAACATAGTGCTGGAAGTCCTGGCCACAGCAACCAGGCAAGAGAGTGGAATTAAAAGGCATACGGATGGGAACAGAAGAGATCAAACTCTCACTATTTGCTGATGACATGACATTATAACTAGAAAACCCGATGGATTGAACCGAGAGGCTCCTGGAATAGAGAAAGGAATTTAGTAAACTCTCAGGATATAAAATCAATACACACAAATCAGAGGCTTCCATATACGCCAATAGCAGTCATACTGAGAACATAATCAAAGACTCAATTCCCTTAACGATAGCAACAAAGAAAATAAAGTATCTGGGAATATATTTCACTAAGGAGGTAAAAGACCTCTACAGGGAGAACTATGAAACATTGAGGGAGGAAATAGCAGAGGACGTAAATAGGTGGAAAACCATACCATGCTCGTGGGTCGGCAGAATCAACATTGTTAAGATGTCTATACTACCCAAAGTGATCTACAGATTCAATGCAATCCCTATGAAAATCCCAAATCATCCTTCACAGATGTAGAAAAATTAATTCTATACTTCGTATGGAACCAAAGAAGACCCCGCATAGGAAAAACAATTCTAGGCAATAAGAACAAAATGGGAGGCATCTACTTACCAGACTTCAAACTTTATTATAAGGCTGTGGTAATCAAAACATCTTGGTACTGGCACAAAAATAGACCCATTGACCGATGGAACAGAACTGAGAACCCAGATATAAAACCATCCTCATATAGCCACCTAATCTTTGACAAAGCAGACAAAAACATACACTGGGGAAAAGAATCCTTATTCAATAAATCGTTCTGGGAAAGCAGGATAGCCATATGTAGAAGACTGAGTCAGGATCCTCACCTTTAACCTCTCACAAAAATCAACTCACGCTGGGTAACAGATTCAAACCTGAGGAGTGAAACTATTAGAATTCTATAGGAAGATGTTGGAAGTACTCTTCTAGACATTGGCCTAGGCAAAGAATTTATGAAGAAGACCCCAAAGGCAATCACAGCAACAACCAAAATAAATAAATGGGACCTGATCAAATTAAAAAGCTTCTGCACAGCCAAAGAAACTGTCATGAGAGCAAACAGACAATCTACAGAATGGGAGAAAATTTTTGCATGCTACAAATCCAATAAAGGGCTGATAACCAGAATCTACTTAGAACTCAGGAAAATCAACAAGAAAAAATCAAACGACCCTATCAAAAAGTGGGCAAAGGACGTGAACAGAAACTTTTCAAAAGAAGACAGAATAATGGCCAAAAAACATATGAAAAAAATGCTCAACATCGCTAACCATCACGGAAATGCATATTAAAACCACAGTGAGATATGACTCATCTCCAGTGAGACGGGCCTTCATCAAAAATTCCCAAAACAATAAATGTTGGTGTGGATGTGGAGAGATAGGAACACTCATACACTGCTGGTGGGACTGCAAACTAGTGCAACCTCTGTGGAAAGCAATATGGAGATACCTTAAAGAGATACAATTAGAAGTACCATTCGATCCAGCAATCCCACTACTGGGCATCTACCCAAAAGATTGAATGATACTCTATAAGAAAGACACCTGCGCCTGAATGTTTATAGCAGCACAATTCACAATTGCAAAGATATGGAAACAACCCAAGTGTCCCTCAATACATGAGTGGATAAATAAAACGTGGTACATGTATACCATGGAGTACTGTCCGGCGCCATGAGTCCCGAAGGGAACTCACTCAAGATGGCCATTTAGGCCCATGCTAAGCCTGTAAGTTTCTATTTCCTGTAAGCCTGTAAGTTTCTATTTCTCCAATATGACGTGTGATGTGGAAACTCCCACCTTGGAAAGTACTGCCCCTCTACTTCCTCTCTCTGCCTTATTTAAGCCTCTGCCCTACTGCCAATAAACGAGATTTGATCAGACCTTTTGACTTGTCTCCATTTCTTGTGTCTCCTGCCTCTCCCAATTCCCACTCCCTCTTCCAGGGTCCACGTTGACTACCCCGCGGGTTGGGACAGACATTAGCCAGCCATCATCGATGGCCATCCCAGAATTGACAGAATGGGCACATGAGTGGGATGGCCATGGTGGTAGATATGACATCTGCGCCCAGGCCCTCTGCATGAATACCTACTTATTTAGGCCAATTTAACTACTTTTGCCTTGGAATATTCAGTCTCTCAGCAACAGAAACCAACGTTGAGACTTGATGTGGCACTCCGCCTCAAACAGACCAACAGCCATTTGGCGCTGTTGAGCTCTTCTGTCCAAGAAGGGCCAGTGGTTCAACCTCAGAGGGACATATAGCTAGTTGAGGCCTGAGTTTGCCTTTCCTGCCTGCAGAGCCCTAGCCAGCATCATTATACAAGGGCTTACAGAATGTCCGATTCTCAGGCATAGAATCCCACGTAGCTCAGGGAATCCACTTTAAAGTGAGAGAGGTGCAAGAGTCAACCCTTGACCATGGAATCCACTGATCCCTCACCATCGCAGAACAGCCAGCCTGATGAAGTGTCGGAATAGTTTGCCAAAGCACAGCGCAAGTACCAGCTCAGAGGTTAATACTCTGAAGGATGGTACTGTGGTTTGGATGCAATTTGTCCCCACCAAAATTCATGTTGAGATTTGATCCCCATGGATGTGGCAGGGTTGGGAGGTGGAGCCTAGAGGGAGGAGCTTGGTTCATGGGGGTAGATTCCCCCATGAATAGATGAATGCCCTGCCCAGAAAGTGAATTCTCAGCTGTCACTGGAATAGATTAGTTTGCTTGAGAGAGAGGGGTTGTTAAAACGCGTCTGGCTTCCTCAGGTTCTCTCATGCTTCTTTTCTTAACATGTGATCTCTTTGAACACATCCACTCCCCTCCCACTTTCTGCCATAAGTGGAAAAAGCCTGAGGCCTACACCAGACGTAGCTGCCTAATCTTGAACCTTCTAGCCACTAGAATCATAAGCCAAACAAACCTCTTTTCTTTATAAATTAGCCAGCCTCATGTATTCTGTTATAGCAGCACAAAACAAGCTAAGACAGATAGGGTGACATCATTTAGGGTAGAGTACATGCATTAAATCAGAGACCTCCACCATCACTGTGTCTACAAATGAAAGAATACATGGTTACAGAAATCTAAGGGTAGAAGCAGTCGTGACCCACTTACTATCACTCCCAGTGACCCACAGTAGGCCTTTCTGCTTCCTGTCCCCAAGAGTGAGACCTGTCTCTACTAAAAATAGAAAAATTAGCTGGGTGTGGTGGCGCGCCCCTGTAGTCCCAGCTACTCAGGAGGCTGAGGCAGGAGAATCGCTTGAGCCCAAGACTTTGAGGTTGCTGTGAGGTAGGATGACGCCACGGCACTCTAGACCAGGTGACAGAGCGAGACTCTGTCTCAAAAAAATAAATAAATAAGTAAGTAAATAAAATGCATGAATATATCTAGCCGGGTCATATATGTATTAGTTTGCAAAAACCCATAGGTCTGAGCTCAGAGGGAACGAGGTTCTCATCCCTAAAGGATGACATTCTTATCAGGGATATGGCAAAGGTCCTATTTAACAACATCTATGGCTGCTCCCTGAGCATTTTGAACTCCTTGTGTCCAGCAGCCAGAGTGAAAAAAGAGAAGTCACAGACTTAGGGCAATAGACCCTGGACAGCAGGAGGAATTAGGGAGGAAGAAGGGCTGCATTCCCACAAGTCCACTTGGCACTTCTTGGTACCACATTGCCTAATTATAACCATGACTAGACACACAAATGGCCACGCTGGCCTGAAAAGATGTTATTATCAAGGAATTGGATCAGGAGTGAAAATTTGGGTCGTGATGCCAGGTAAGCCACCAGGATTGGCAGAGGTGATAGTTGAGAGCGAGAGGAATTTAGGAAGGACAGTGGAGGAGGGAGACAATGTATACCAGTTACAGTTAGGAGATCAGCTGCAGCATCTAGGGATGTAGTTTGTCCTGCTAACCTCCCTCTTCCAAGTTTCCTTTCAGGAAGAGAGTCTCCCTGCAACCACGGAGGACTGCTCTCTGGACATGTGTGGGGAAGTGTGTCTGTGTGACACAGGGTGAGCCATAGCAGTTGTGCGGCGTGCCACTCAGATCTCCCTTCCACAGAACCTGCAGTGAGGAACGCAGTTGGCTGACCATGCCCAGCTACTGCGTTTTCTGACCTGGCGAGGCATTCATGCCGAAGCCAGCTGCCCCCATGCCGCTCCCAGCCAATGACTGAGCACAGTGACAATACTAGAGCTGGATTGTTACTCCCCAACGCATGACTGCTCTCATGAACATTCCATTCTAGGGCACTTGCGTTGGCCTGGCTGCACTGCAGTCTAAGACTCTTTCTACGAGATCTGCCTTCCTTTCCTCTCTGTCCAAGGGCCAGATCTGTATTTCGTGTCCCCTCCTACTCCTGCTCCCTCTCCCCTTTATCCTTCATAGGCAACTCCCTCAATAGATTTCCGGCCCATCTCATTGTTTCTTGGCGTCTTGCTTCTTGGAGGACCTAAACTGAAACAAATCGTTTTTCAATTTTTGACATTTAGAATTCCCTACAAACTTTGATATGTATCTTTGTTCTGCTACAGCAAAGTACCTGAGATGAGGTAATTTAGAAAGAACAGAAATTTATTTCTCACAGTTCTGGAGGCTGGGAAGCCCAAGATCAAGGTGTTGGCAGATTCGGTGTCAGGTGAGGGCTGCTCTCTGCTTCCAAGATGGCATCTTCTTGCTGTGTCCTCATGTGGCAGAAGGCAGAAGGGCAAAAAGGGGAGTAACTAGTTCCGTTGAGCCCTTTTATAAGAGTACTAATCCCTTTTATGAGGGTAGAGCCCTCATGACTTAATTACCTCCTAAAGGCTCCACCTGTTACTACTATCACATTGGGTCTTCCTTCCAACATCTGAATTTTAAGGGGATACACACATTCAAAAACAGCAATATGTGTTCATGCTTCTGTTTTATTCTTCTGCCATGTTAGATAAATCCACCTCAGTTTCATCCCTTGAGTCCTCAGCCCCTGGCATATTTCCAGGCTGTGTTTGTGAATCCATACTGGAATCTGGCATTTCAGCACACTTTTTAAGATCCAATGCAATTAGCTCAGTCCTGACAAATAGGCTTCTCATTGATTAGTAATGGACTACAGTCCCTGCACAATTATTGTTTTTGAAGCCAAGCTAAGAGCCAAGTTTCACATCATTAATGCATACATTATCTGGTCTCATTTAGCAGACAGTTAAAAAAAAGTATTAAACCTCCCTTCACAGATTTTGCATTTGCACATCCCCTCTGAGCCAACTGAGGTGGGGGTTTTCAAGCTAATTTTCCCCACACCTTTCCAAATATATTGCTGGATCTAAATTCCTAGGATTCTCTAGCTAAAGCCTGAATTTCTTGTAGAATCATTAGCATTTGAGCTGCCCACTCAAAAGGAGCGTTCCTACAACTGCCTCTGTTTTCAGCTAATTTTACATCTCTTCATTTTGCTATATCCCAATTCTCTTGCCAGCTCTTCCATTTCTTTTTTGATTGTAATATTCCATCACCCCTTCTGCTTTTGTATTCAATCGTCCATTTACAGGCAGCATTTTGCTTTCATACACCCAGTAAAAGAAACCCAACCTTTGAAGTTGTACTATTCCAGAATAGTTTTTACATGAGCACAGATCTTTTTCTTAATATACTTTTCAGCTGGTGAACTTACTTCCAACACAGAAAAAGATTCCAAGATAGGGTATAACAAAGAAAATCTCAGTAAACTAGGTTAGTGTTAATTCCATATAGACTGCTGAAAGTTTCCTAGGTGCCCCCAATTATAGAAACATCTTTGATGCAAATGCACATTTAATGCAATTATATTTTACTTACAACATGCCTATTCACAAAGCTCACCCAAATTTCCACTGAAATGAGTCTAGCACAGTATAAGCGTATCTATAACTGTTTCATCTTGACGACCTTAGAGATTCATGTGCTTGAAGGAGTTTGAGGAAGTCAGCTCTTCTGTATTCTCCTGCCTTCAGGCAGAATGGTCCATACACAAACTGGGTAGGATGAAAAGTTCCCCAGGAAAATGAGTCAATAAACTCACTCTAGAGTTTACCCATGGATGCAGTCAGGAATTTCTTCCTTGAATATTAAAATTCCTCTGTTGTGGCTCAAATCTGTATTTTATTATAAGTCTTGTACAGAAGTTAAAAAATTCTTATTATGTTTATTTTATAATACATGAGTGAACATATTCCCCGAGTTGTAACTTATTTCCTATAATATAAACTTCTGTGTAAATGACCATTTTCTATTTGTATCAAAATACAACTAATTTATTCATTCATTCAATAAATAGTTATTAACCTCAAACCATTCTTTTAATAATTTTTTATAACTTCTACCTTTTGAAAATCACAACAGACTCACGGCTCCTTTGACAAACTCAATACCTTCCAATTATTGGGATCGTTTTGAATGCCACATTTGTCACCTTTTGCACAGTGACTTCTCTCTCTGGGCTACACTCTCTCATGCTTAACACTTCCTTAGGCATTTCTAAAAACATCTTTGGTTTTGACAACAACAAGATGTATCAGGCTCTTCTTGCTTTGTCCTCCCCTAAGATCTTGTACCATATACCTTGCAAGGATCCTTAGTTCCTTACTGAAGAATTTTTTGAGGAGAAAAATCATAGGGATTATATTTTTCTTCATGACTATTAGAAGTAGTTTGAGCTGTCATCTGCAGGGCAAGTGGAGGTTAGCAAGGTGAAGTAGAGGGGCGGGTGTGTTTTAGGCAGGGATGAGATCTAATAAGGCAGTAAAATCATGTGCACTAACATGAAAGAGGATGTAAAGGCGCCATGGAAGCACATCAAAGCAGTATCTTACCTAGTCTGGGAATTGAAGAATGTTGGTCAGGAAAGGCTTTCTGAACAAAGGGACTGTTGACTTAGATAATAGGCATTCCTCATGCTCACCAAGATCCAATTCTCCTTTCTGTCCTGAGCACGTAGAAGCCTACACTTCCTGAATCCCCTGTTGTTAATCTTGGCCATGTAGCCAGCTAGTAAAGTATACACGGAAGTGATGCATGTCACTTCCTGGCTGAGGCAGGGAAAGACCCTCTGTGATTCTCCACTCCCTTGCTCTTCCCATGACCAAGTGGCCAGTTCCAGATGATGGAACCTCTAACACCCAGGCCCTTGAATGACTAGGTGAAGCAGAGCACCTCTCTGTCAACCTACAACAGCCGTGGTGTGAGTAAGAAATAGTCTTTCGTGTGTTGAGCTGCTGGAATTTGGAGATTATTGGTGGCTGTAGTAAACCTTGTCTATGATTAATATTTCTATTATGACTAATGCAATCTCATATCTTCCTTACACTTTGGGTAAACTTGAGCCTTCCTGGATTGGCATGACAGGAAAGCCATCAAGATAGCAGTCCTCAACCCAAGCTAATCACAAAAGCCATCAGGAAAGTAATCTTTTCTGTCTCCTAATCCAAGATTCCTTCCAGAAAATGATGCTGTCAAGCAAAACAGTAGATTAAAAAACACCTAGTCTGTTTACACTATTTATGGTCAAATAGGTGGGAGATATAGCAGGTCTTCAATTTCCAGAAAATCCTAGAGATCATGCCATCCTTATTATATTTTACTTCATTTGCAAGTGGCCTTCTCACTATGCCATCATTAATATGGGGTAAGGGGATGTGAGACCATGGGAATGTTGCCAGCACAATGAGTCTTAGCAGGACCTCCTGCTCCATGTTGTCGAAGTCCCAAATTCTTAGTTTATCTCAATCATGTGGTCGTAAAATATAAACGATTTATATCTCTTTATCTTGTCTGTGTCTTTTTTTTTTTTTTTTGGCCAAAACACATTTTCCTAAACCCAGTAACTTAATACATTGTATTTCGATTAATATAATACAGATATACACATAATACAGAAAAGTTCCAAGTATACTTAACTACATAATTACAGCTTTTAAAATCCTTTGTTGATTCCTTTTATGGATCATTTTGTTTCCATAATATTTATCTTCTCATTGCAATGTAAACTCCATGAGGACAAGGACTCTGTTTTGTGCTCTGCATCTATCTCCAAAGTTTAACACAGGTCCTAGCACACAATAGGCATGCAAGACATATTTGTTGAACGAGTGGCTCATTTTTAAGGATCACTTGCAGTTACAATGGAAAGAATTGATTGGGATTCAGTGAAACTAGAAGCAGAGAGTCCAGATGGAGACCACTGCAGTTCTTCAAATGAAAGATGAAGGTGACTCTCAGACCAGTGTAATCACAGCAGGGATGGGAAGAAAGGAACAGATCTGAGACATATTTAGAAGCAGAGTAGATAGGACTTGGTGATTGATTGGATATTAGGAGCCATGCAAGGGCAAAAGTCAACATTTCCACCCTGGGCAATGAAATAAGAAAAGGAACCCTGAGCAGGAACAAGTGTAGGCAGACACAAGGTGGATGATAATGAGTTCAGTTGGTATGAATTCCCATGAGCTATCCGAGTAGTGATGCCCAGTAGGCAGTTATGTGTATCAGTTCTGTAACACAGAACACAGGACAGTTGCCCACACCTGAAAAGCAGGTTTGGGGAAAAGTGTAGCCACAGAAATTTGCAACCCTCTAAATAGATGAAAACAGCCTGTGAGATGAGAGCCTAGAATAAAATCATGTGGATTACCTACATTCAACTTTTTTTTCATTTTTTTTTTCTTAAGGAATCGGAACTTGTTTATTGAATTGGTTGGACTTGATAGGGTACAATTAGAAAATAGCTTTATTATTCTCTTATCATTGCATTCAAACATTCCACCGGGGGCAGTGTCTTGAGCACATTCCATTAATTTTTGTTAACATCTCAGTATTCAAATAGTATTTAGCATTCAGATGGTATATATTTTCATATACTACACCATTCAGACCAATGTAAATTAAAGGCATTTTACATCCAGTACAAGCTTCCTTCCTTCCTCCAGCCTGAGCCTGATGCAGGCTCCCAGTCATGGAGTGGAGAAGGGCTACGGTCTGTTCTTTCACAGAACATGGTCCTTATTTTCTCCCATCCCCTCTCTGGCTCTTGATCCCCTTCAGGTTAAGGTAGGAAGGTGGGACAAGAGAAAATGTGGTAAAAACATTTCTTTTGTGGTTGGCTGTCACATGTTCTCTGCCGTGGCAGAAGATGAAATGCTCTCCCTCTTGAGGGGGGTGCGCTCGCTCATAAGCTCTCTAAAGACACTTATCCCTCATCTTCCCTCAGTCTTCTGGGACCTCTACTCTTCCTTGACTCAGAAAATCCATTTCTGACTGATCTCTTACTATCCACAGCCTTCGCCATTTTTTCTCTTTTTCTGCTGGGGTAACTGGCTCCCTCGTAGCCCACTTCTTGGGTAGGATGCTTGCAAGGTCACGCTGCCTTCCTGTATTAGTTCAGGCGAGGCTAGGTTATGCTACGCCTGTTCCTGAATTTCAGCAATATTCACTCTCACTCGTGCTACATGTCCGTTGCAAGTTAGCAGCAAGGCTCTGCTCATCACGGTCTTTCAGGACCCCAGGCTGACAGAGCATCCTTCTTGACTCATGCTCCTATGCTCACGTGGCAGGTGGGAAGAAATCCCGTGGTGAATCCTACACTGACTCTTCAGGCTCCCACCCAGAAATGTTACCTCTCTGCCCACGTTTCATGGGTCAAAGGTGGTCACATACCTAAGCCTAACTTGAAAGACGATAAGGAAGTACAATGCACAGGCCCAGATGGAGAGAAGAATTAGAATATTTTTAAACAATCCTAGTAACTACTACATGCCCACATGGTCCAGGCGGCCTCAAGGAAGCATTCCAAACCCTGGTAACGAAGGCTGCTGCCTCTGTCTCTCCCTATCCTCCTGCTTATGCCGCCGACAGACTTTGCAGCCAGCCTCTGTCTTTATCACCTATCATATCGCTCTTAAGCTCTCTGAGGGCCATGTCGGGCTCTCCAAAATCTTGTGTTTGGCTCTGGTAAAAGCCTGAAGGTTGACCAATGAATTTTTGCATTTCAGCAAGCATCCCACTAAGAGTAAGAGACCAGTGTTCATTTGTGGCAAGCACCAGCACTCCATTTCTCTGAGTGTTCAATTTCTGCGTCTCTCACTTGGCTGGAGGTGGAGTAGCATGCCCCTTCCCTCCTCCACACGAAGAGAAAAAATGCCACAGCATGCCCTACTCTGCCGGCAATTCTCTTCCAAGGAATCCTCTAGCGGATCCCTAGGTGAGCAAAGGGGCTCAGGACACGATCTGCCCACTCTTGGCAAGTTATCCTTCTCTTATGAATGTGGGGATACATGTCATTTGTGTTCAGCTTTGGGCTTTGGCTTAAATTTGAGACATCATGGAAAGTCCCATTTAGCATTTTATGACATCTCTCAATGGACTTGGAACAAAGTACCAAAGAGGTAGGAAGAAAATCAGCAGATCATGTGGTCTTGGAAGCCAAGGAGAAAGTCTCAGAAAGAAGTAAGTGTTCTAACAGTTTTAAATCTGCTGAGAGGCCAAGAAAAATAAGAACAGAAAAGTGTCCACTGGATCTGGAGGGAAATGTGTTGACCCTGCCAAGGGTGGTATTAGTAGAAGGATGGGAACGCGTTCCGTAACTGTGGGCCGAGGAGTGCGGGGGAGGTGAGGAGGTTGGGACAGCCGTCACAGCGAGCTCACATCCTGCAGTGTGGCTCTGGAGGGAAAAGGGGGTGAAGGGGTACTCGAGGGGAATATGGGAGTAAGAGGACGGCTTATTTTTTTTAAATGAAAGACTCGATCATGTTTAAGTGAGAATAAAAAAGAAACCAGTTGAGAATGAGTTTCAACGTGGATGATGAAATGATTTTCAATCCATGATTTTTTCATCTCCAAAGGAAAAACAAACCCACGTAGCTGATGTTAAAATTCACTGCAGAGATGCTAAAAGGCAGTGAGATGCTGGTGTTGGTGTCGGGGGGCTGGGATGAGAAGAATACGAAGGGCAATACTGTGTGAAGAATAATGGTGCTTGGACAGCTGTGGGTTTTCATTCAACAGAGTACATATGTTCGTAGGCTATCAAATTGTATAAACATCTTTGCATCCTCGAGTGAACACTATTATTCTCTTGGTGGCTAACAAGAGGCTTAACTTGCTCCCCTGGTGCTATTTACACAGCTAATTAAAGTGAAGGTTATTTATTTCATTGCTTATAATAGGAAAAACCCTAAAGGTACCAGTTAGCATTTATAAAGAACTAATCCGCTAAGTGCTTTTGGTCTCCCAACTCCTACTCAAGTACTTTGCTGCAGCAACAATCATCATTCCCTTCTGGATATGTAAACCTTTTGATTTCTACACATTTTAAATTATTTAATTTTGGAAGATTTTTTTTTTTTATTTAACAAACCAACTTCCTGTGATATGTATAAAAAAGATGTGTTTCCACACCTCCATTTTCAAACTTGTTTTCAAATTTGGTTATGTGGATTGTTAAGTTTGATCTGGAAACATTTGTAAATCGTCATTTAAAAGCAGGTCATTCTTCCCTTCTCTTTCCCTGACATGCCTCCTCCTTGCACATCCACCCAACCACCTAGTACTGTGGCTAGAAATAGTAAGATCTCATTCGTGTCAGATGAAAGAACAAATGAAACGATGGATGGAGGAATATATGAAAGAATAAAGGAATATTTTATATGTGACAAATAACATAGAATGCCTCACTCAACTCTATTCCAATCCCCTTGTATAGTGTTTTACTGAGCAATCAAGGCTGGAAAGCTCAAGGCTACATGTTTCAGACATCATTACAGCTCATTTTCCATATATAACCTCACTTCCACCAAGTAGATCTATCTATGCAAAAGTTGGAAGAGGGAAGTAAGTGGCTGCTGTGAGGTGGAAAGCACGTGTCTGCCAATTCTCTCTGAAGGCCATTTATTTTTCTGTAGCAATGGTAGCCAAGGTCTCAGTATCTGGTCCTTATCTCCAAGGGTATTTGGAGGTTAACAGTGTGCCTCGAAAGCCTAAGAAAGAGAGCGTTTCAAAAATAATGAGGTGGAGACAGTGTGGTTGTAGAATCAGCTGTCGTGGCTGCAGCTTCCCAATCTTTGCAGGGGCAGCAGCAATCTTGATGGGTCAGGTCTGCAGTGCTGATCTGAGAGTTGTTGGTGGAAGCTCATCCTGGATCCCTGTCCTCCAGACTTGCCAATGATTGGGCAAGCAAGGAAGTCATTAGTGCTGTTTACCAAATATATTTCTGTTTTTCTGTTTTCTGAGGCACCTGGTAGGGTTGCTCTAACCTGCCCACTTGGAGTTGGGTTTGGCTATGGGACTTACTTGAGCCAATGAAATGAGAACAAAAGTGAGCTTTAAGCCTTAAGAGATGGTGCACAATTCATCGCCTCTCTCTTTCTACCCTGGGCAACAGCACTGTTCCAGAAAGTGGTTGTCCCGTTAGCTGGGAATGAACATGCCACAGAATGGAATCCCCGGTCAATCCAAGATGTTCACATAGCATGTATGAGAAATACATCTTTATTGTTTTATAAAATGAGATTTCGGGTCTATTGGTAACTGCAGGACAGCCCAGGCCATCCTGTTAATCCAGTAAGTCATCCCTTCCTTCTTAAACTATCTGAAGTGAATTCTGTTGTCTGCAATTGATTCCTGAGTGATTATTTCCAGGAATATGAAACTGATATACAGTATAAAACTAACTAAACACTGCTAAACTAGTAAGATCATTATTACTCCCTAAATGAGGGGAACTGTCTTTTGTTTCTTTTATTTTCCCCATAGTGCATGGAGCCTAGCAGCAGGGCTACTGTACTGCACACCTCCAGGGGGCACCATTCACATCGTAGTGGTGCCCTGAGGAGGCTACACTGGGAATGGTATGTCTAGATGTTGGCAATGCCATGGTCCAGCCAACCAGAGTGCTAGAGGCATAGCCAGAAAATTATCTTATTTAGTTTGTCTTGTAAAAAGGAAGTTAGGAAATAAATAAAACCAATAACTGTAACATAGTTTCACTAAATTATTAACTGAATTAATATAGTTGTAACAAAATAAGACCCTGAGATGGAGGGCTAGTTATTTGGAACCACTAAAATTTTTATTAAAATGCTCACTACCAAAAAAATGTTCAATATAATTCTGATTTTTTTTTTTTTGTTCTGAGGTTTTACACCTCAAATCCATTGTGTAACAAAAGATGGTGTACTTGTGAGGATTAGGTCCAGATATCTGTGATAGAAAAGTCCTAAATAACAGTGATGTATACATTTCTTTGGTACACAAAAATTCAGTAGGAGACAGCACAGGATGGGGCAGCTTCTTGAAGTTGTCAGGAACCCAAGCTCTTTTATCCTTAACCTGTGCCTTCTATGTTATAGCCCAAAATGGCTGCTCAAGTCAAGCCACCACGTCCACGTTGCAGGGAGCAAGAAAGAGAAAGGAAGAAGAGCATTCGCACCACATTTCTGATTACATCTTATAGGCCAGAACTTAGTCACATGATTATACTCTTAGTTGCAAGGCTGGAAATGAAATCTTTATTTTGGATAGCCCTGTGTCTAACTAACAATTGAGATTTATAGTATAGGGAAGAAAGAAAGAGTAGATTTGAGTGGGATATTTAACAATCTATACCACAGATGGTTAGTGCAGTTGGTTGTGCGCACCTCAAGCCTCAGAATGTGACCTTATTTGGAAATAGTCTTAGCTAAGGATCTTCAGATGAAATCATCCCAGATTTAGAATGTGCCCTAAATCCAATGACTGCTGTCCTTATAAGACAAGGAGGGAATACACGAAGACACAGAGCCTCCCTAACTCTCCAGGCATCTTCGCTGCTGGCATAAACAGGCTACCGTTAAGATGGCAAAACTGTGTTGATAGCCTAGGCACATACTTTGATTAATTGTACTGCTTCTTGTTTGAGATATAATAAACTGCACTTTCGATTTGAAATCGGACATTTCACACTTAACAACCTACTACCTATATACCTAACCTCTTTCATCCTGTTTCCTCGTCTGTTACATAGTATAACCAACCATATAATATAATTGTAAGGATTAAGTGAGAAAATGTGTGTTAGATTCTTGCTGCATATAAAGTGCTAAATATATGTCAATTTCCTACCTTATATCTTTATTTTCTTCTCCTATGGAGTTGAAAATCATGGTTCCGCGATGAGAATAGGGAGAGACCAGATTCTGAACGGTGGATACCCTACTGAAGCAAAATCCAGTGTGCCTCTGGATTACTATGGGATTTATAATCAAAACAAAGCAATGACATTAGTATTATAGCTATGCTGTTAGCCCTCAATTTTGGTAATAGCGATGAGCAATATTTAACAGACTCTATCAGTTTCCAGGGTTGCCGTAACAAATTACCGTGATCTTGGTGACTTGGAACAATAGGGTTTTATCCTCTCACAGTTCCGGGGGCCAGAAGTCTGAAACGAAGGTGAGGGCAGGGCCGTGCTCCCTCCAAAGGCTCTAGCGGATGACCTTCATTGCCTTTTCTGGCTCTGGCAGCTCCTGGTGCTCTTTGGCACTTGACAATGTAACCCCAGCTTCTGCTTCCCTCTCCACATGGCCTTATGCCTGGAGAGTGAGTGGCGATCAAATCATGAAAGGCGTTTTCCACAGCTTGTTGAGAATTGAATATTTTTCCTTGCAAGAAGTGGTCCAAGGCCAGGAAGAAGTGGTAGTCAGTTGGTGCAAGGTCTGGTGAATACGGTGGATGACAGAGAGTTTCCAAGTCCAGCTGCTGTAGTTTGAGCAGCATCGTTTGTGTGACATGTGGTCCAGTGTTGTCTTGCAAGAGGATCAGCCTGTCTCTATTGACCAATCTCAGTTGCTTAATCACAAACATTCTCATCATTTCATACAATTGGTTGCAGTAGACATCCGCTGTAATCAACTGACCAGATTTCATGAAACTATAGTGGATAATACCAGCGCTGGACCACAAAAAAGACACCATTAGCTTTTTCTGATGAATATTCAGTTTTGGACTGTGTTTCAGCACTTCATCTTTATCCAACCATTGTGCCAAACGCTTGCAATGGTCAAAAGGAATCCATTTTTCATCACAGGTAACAGTATGGTATAGAAATGGTTCACCTTTATGTCATGACTGCAAAGAAAGGCAAGCTTCGAGACGATTTCTCTTCTGACACTTGTTTAATTCATGCAGTACCCATCTATCCAGCTTCTTTACCTTGCCCATTTGTTTCAAATGCTCCAATATTGTTGGGATAGTAACGTCAAACCTTGCTGCTAAGTCACGTGTAGGTTGCGATGGATTCGCTTCCACCATAGCTTTCGGCTCATCATTACCCACCTTGGTCTCATGTTGCCCATGTGGCTCATTATCAAGATTAAAATCACTAGACTGTCTCAAACCATCGACGTACTGTGCATTCATTAGCCACATCCTTCCCAAACACTTCATTGATATTTCGAGCTGTCTGTGCTGCATTGGTTCCATGATGGAACTCATATTCGAAAATAACATGAATCTTTGGCTTATCCACGGTTTCACGAAAATTGCTCTAAAAAAAAAATTTGGAGGATAATCACAAGCCAAAATATGTGTTTGAAAGACTGAGGATGTACCTTCACAATAAAAATAAAACAAGAAGTGTCATGATAGTTAAGTGCAGAGTCAATGCCTGTTTCCAGGTCTGACTCTCAAGTTCAAACTCTTCCCCAGAGGGGTGATAAGGGTGGGAAGTAACTGACTCAGTCACCTACCTAACAGATTGCTTTGTGCAGGGGATGAAGCTTTCCGGTGACTATGTGTTCACTTCCAGACAGGACTTCCCCAGTGTCAAGGCAATTCAATTCAAATAAACTCAACAAATCTTTATGTGCTGGGCACTGAACGGAATTTAATGATACATAAGACAATCCTTCTCGAATCACTTACAATCTTAGCAGTGGCTAGGGACTAAGAATCTATAATAGGACTATGTGAATGTCTTTGAACGCTGCCTCTTATCTAGGGTTACACATCAGAATCAGTTGGGCATACTTTTATTAATAGAAATCCACGTTTCTAAGCCCCACTCTAGCCAATGGCATTAAAATATTTGAAACTGGGCCCAGGACTCTACATTTTAAAAAAGCTTTCTGGGTGATTCTTACCTAGCCGGCCCAGCCTCAGATTAAATGCTTTTCTTATTTAGTACTTTAAATATTAGTGATAAATGAAAACACTAGCTATATTTCATAATAATGTTATAATTTTTCTAAATGGTAATCATATACTACTTACGTCTAAGGAGCTCAAATATAGGACCACTATTTAGACAATTCCTGTGTGTACTTCCTCTGAGGAAGGAATAGCACTTCTTATTCCTCTGGTAAATATGACAACAGATTACAAAGAGGCCATATAATCTTATTTACATGCCATCAAAACTATCAAGCAATAACCTAGTCCTATAACATTTAGATATTTCACATGGACCAAGTACTTAGGTAATGGAGTTCTTCACTTTGAACTTGTCCTTGGCAAATTCAGAATTTAGGAAGGCACAAAGAAGGAGACCTCAGTAGGATTTGCTGCAGCTAAAGAAGTTTGAATCACAAAGTTATAATTAGACTTGAGTTTCTTGCCTATTATAATGATAGTCGTTCACAATGAACCCATTGCATCCTAGCTGTCACTTGAATCATGTAACGTCCTCATCCCCCAGGAATTTAGGTTGTTTTTCTTTAAAATTCTTTCTATTTAGCAGTGAATGGAATGCTCCAAAGATGCACTCTATTTAATAGGCACAACAGCTGCCAAACAGCTACTGGCAAACTTATTTAAATTTTTAATCATCATGGAAGATAAACACAGAAGGAAAACTATATAAAATCTCCCACTAGTGTGGCAATAAAAATATCCAAACAGCACTGGAAAGACCAATTTAAGCAATTTACATTTTGTAGAGATAGGTTTTGCAGGGCACATTGCACCACTTATTTCTCATAGCCAAAAAAAAATGCCTCCAAGGTATACATATTCAATTAGTTACCGTATGATATATAGTCAGTTTAGTATTATTATGAACAAAAATATTGGGTTTCCCTTAAAAATACATTTTCATATTAATACAAAAATTATTAAATTAAAGCAAGAATTTGATTTGGGAAACAATTTGTTGAAGGAAATATACGGATAATAGGTGAATGCTGGGGAAAATAGCTTTTTTTCTTCCTACCAATAAGAAAAAGCAAATAAATGTTAAAATATTGAAACAAATCTCTACTAACTTGACATTTTAAAATTCCATGAATGGAAAACAATTGTGAATAATTTTTTAATATATTGGTGATGATGCCAAGAGTAGGCCATTTGCACCTTCAGCAAATACTGGTCATGTTATCTGGCAGCTAGAGTCACACAGGGGCTTTATTCCCTGAATGCATGTGCTTCTGGGAGGCATAGAGAATAGTGGCAAAGACCACAGACTTTGGTTCCAGATTGTCTGGGTTCAAATCCTGACTCTGTCTCTCAGAGGCTGTGTGACATTGGACATGATCCTTAACCTCTCTGTGCCTCAGCTTCCTCCCTTGTAATGAGGACAATGGTAGCACCCACCTCATAGGGTTATTGTGAGAATTAAATAATCTACCTACATGTGATGCCCTTAGAACAGTGTCTGGCACAGAGTGAGCATTCATTAATCTTAGCTGTTATTATACTAATTTATTTGAGTTTTTATCTGTTTCCTACTGTACCAGAAGAACAGGAGTCAGCATCTAATTGATGGGCTGCTTAGAGGCCTGTATAATATGCACCCTATAGTAAGGGGGTAATTCAACATTAAATATTTGATGACGTTGTTCTAGGTATCTAGAATATATCAATGAACAGAAATGAAAATATAAATTTCTGCCCTCATGGAGCTTACATTCTGGTTGGGGCAAATGGAAAATAAATAATAAACATAATAAGTAAGTAAAGTATATGGTATGTTAAAAGACGATAAGTGCTTGGTGCGCAATACCAAGAATTATGAATTCAGGTAGAGGGGACAGATGGCACTGAGGTGACATCTGAGCAAAGATGTGAAAGAGATAAGAGGAGCTGACATCGCAGGGTGTCAGGGGAAAAGTGTTCAGTAGAGGTACCAGCTCTCGTCTCCATTTCCAGTCACTTTCAACCAGTTTCATGACTTTATACATCTCTATGCTGACAACTCCCAAGTTTATGTTACTGACACAGACCTCTCTCCTCTCCAGACTTCTATACCCAAATGTCTCCTCATCACAGTCCTTTGTATCTTGGTGGATGGTAACTGCATCCAAAACCTTAACATTATTCTTGACTCTTTCACATTTTGCATCCAATTTGTTGGGAAATTCTGTTAACCTTCAAAATGTATCTAAACTCTGATCACTTCTTGCCCTCGTCACTGCTCCCATCCAGTTGGAGTGGCCACCATCTCTTGCCCTAGTCCAGCAGTTGTCCCAAGGGGCTTCCTTCTTCCACCTTTGCACTCCATTGTATATTCTCAACAAAGGAGTCAGAATTATCCTTTAAAAACCTAAGATTGGGTCACTCTTCTGCTCGGAACCCTCCAGTGGCTCTCCGTCTCACTCAGAGTAAAAGCCAAAGTCCTGAAAATGGACCACAAGACCTGACACAAACTGCCCTGCCCCCGCCCCGGTTTCACCTGTGTAACCTCCTCACTCCTCCAATCTCTCAGGCTTCTCCGCCTCCTCCACCTGTCCCAGCCACGCTGTTTTAGCTCAGCCACACACCACCCCATTTTAGGGTGTTTCGTTAGTTGCACTTTCTGCCTAGAAGGCTCTTCCCTCGATCCCCAAATGGCCTTCGTCTCCTTCAAGTCTTTCATCAAATCCCACCTTCTCGATGAGGCCCGCCCTGACCACCCTGTTTCTGCAAATATTTTTTCCTTACCACTCACTGTATTTTTATATTTATGTACTTCGTGGAATTTTTTTTCCATTTATTTTCTTTCTTCCTCACGAGAATATAATCTCTGCAAGGACTGGTGGAACCAAGAAACTGCTTTCTTGCCCTATTTTATATCAGCCACATAGAAACGAAGTCCAATTGGTAAGGCACTTAGGTTTTATTTCAGTGTCCAAAGAATGGAGAAGGGGAGCTTATACTCTAAAGGCACCTTCTCTCTGAGGGCAGGAGGGTGTGGGGGTTTGGAAGAGTCAGCTAAGGGAAGGAGGATGTGTGGAAGCATGTACAGGGTGGAGTCTCAGATGCACAGACGCAGTTCATGTACATGCTTTTCCATATATCACATGTATAGAAAATAGTGGCAATTTCTTCTCAGGGAAGGTTTTCTTTTTTTTAGTATTGTAATCATATGTTAATAAGCCAAAGGTAACCAGAGGTTGCCTGCTCTGGTCTGCATGGGTTTTGTGCAGGTTTGGATTTTCTCTGGCATCCCGCAGGGGGTCATTTGGCTATCTGTGGCCTCTAGACCACATGGTGTCCTTGGGTAGCTGTGTGTCTAGATAAAGAGACTAAAGAAAAACTGTGAAAAGAAAGAAAAGGGTAGGGAAAAAAAACTGTTAAAGTTTTCCATTTGCTTTTTCAGGGCTACCCCGGTGACACTGGGATCTTTGTTTTGTTCACTGTCATATCCAAGTATGTAGTGCAGTGCCTGGCATGCCCAACAAATATATATTGAATGAATGAGTGCTGTAAAAGGAAAATAAAAATCTCAGGACCAACCCCCACAACTCCATATACAAAAGGGAAGGTAAAGGCCTCAGGCAGCTGTGAAGGACTGGGGCCCCAGAGATCATTCATCGAGGAAATCCTTTGCTGGCCTCCCATAAACGAGGACATGCAAACTGTAATTTTAGGTCTGCAGGCTATGTCTAGCTCCTAAAACTAAAGTCTGTTTGATTCCACACTAATAATGAATTACAAGTTTATCTTCACAGGTGCAGAACAGAGACAAGACAGGATCAGACATTCTTCCCCCTACTGAGGTGCATCTACATAACTGATGCTTCCTTCACTTCCGTTTTCTCCTCTAACATTCACCTTATGTAAAATGTAGATTTTCTTGGGTCTCACAAGAATTTTATCTCTCTACCCATGCCTCCCTGCCTTTTTTTTTTCTCTTTCTATTTGCCCAACTCCCCTTTAAATACTGAAAATTCCAAATTCCCCTTCAGAAAAACAGCCACAGTTTGCCTGTAGTTTGTGTTTTTCCTGGCCATGTCCTCAACTTTAGCTTAATAAACTTCCATTGATTGAGATTTTTTTGTCTCAGTCACTTATTTTGGGTCAATAGTGCCATTCTCTGCACTCTGCATTATGTCTGGCATTTCTAGAAGAACCTTTTTTCAGTTTTGTATTAGATATCTTTTGGTAGTGTATTTACTAATATTCTCTTGTCAGTATTTATCCATTAATCTTTTTTTCAATTTTGATTATGCTATGATAACATGTGAGTTAGGTACTGCTTTAAAATGTATCTGGGATTTTGTTTTTATCCGGGTATGGTGAGGCCAACAGATTGGGAAATGACTGCTGGAAAAGACGGTTTGTTACTCACAGTTCCCGGGAGGAGGGGGCATGCCACACCATGCAAGGGCACACAGGGAAGCACCAGGGTTGGTCAGGAGGCTAAAGTGAGGGGAAAACATGGGCACGGGCCTTTATTGTGGTTTTTGCGAGAAATGCAAGTCAGGGTAAGCAGATTTAAGATTAGCTAGATTGAATATTTTGGCAGGCTCTGGGCTATAGGTTCAGGGGTTGTCCTTAGCTGTCCTATACCTGGCCCTGGGGTGATTAGAGCGGGGGGATAGTGTCCTGGACTAAAGCCCAGTAAAAGGAGGTGGCTGGGAGTGTGGACTCAAGATTGGTTGGCTTGCATATCAAAGGGATGCTCACAGGTAAGGTGTTTGCAGTCTCTAGGAATTAATTAACCCTGAGAGGGGCAGTCCTTCTCCAGGTCTTCAAGGCCCCAGGATGTTAAAACACCATAAAATACAGAAAATAAAAACCATAATTAATATAGGTACATATTTACAACTGTAGCTCAAGAAACCTGATTCATTCAGATTTTCTAAGATCCTCTTACCTGGCCGGAACATCTTCCTTTTTCAAATAAATCGGACTCATCCTTCATATCCTAACTCAAAGGATATTTATTAGAAAGGCCTTGTGAGAGCAGAGCTTGTCCTTTTTGTTCATCCTTATATCTCCAGTCCTCAGCACTGCGCCTGGCATGTGTGAAGGCTCAACGAATATCTTCATGACTCTAAAGAGAAATTTAACAAATATTAACTCTCAACTTATAAGACTCTGTTTGAGTGAAAATTCCAAGTCTATTTCCCAAAGACTTAAAGCTGTGCTTTTTAAATATTTGGATGGCAGTGACTCATAGTGTTTCCATTTTCTTGCTATTTGTCCTACCAACTTCTCCTTTCAGCGTTATGTAATTGTATAAGCCATAGGTGTGGCAGAAGAGTGTTAAATTAGCAATAGAATCCATCAGTTAACAGCCTGACACTGCAATTGGAAGGTAGTCCATTACACAATTTTCAGAGCCATTCACTAAATTTAAATATGGTCGGTCAGACAACTTCTTAAAGACTTCACACTGTTACAACATTCAGTAATGCTGTTAATGCAAGTGATTTCTCAACTTTGAAACATATGTTCCCATTTCCAAAGTAAGATTTTGGAGTTGTTGGAAACTTGAGAAATTTGACCTAGTTTCATTATTTAAAAAACACCCATAACTTTTACAAGTCACCCTATTTATATACCATACATATTTTGTCCCATTGCCTTGGGAGAAAAGATTCAATTGATGTGACTCTGCACTTTTTCTCTCTAACTCACTATGATGTTTAAAATAGAGACTATCCTGGCAGCAAGTTATGCATTACAACTGCTCTTGAATGCCTGAACGAAGCAATAATACATTGCAGAAAGTGCCATTGATTACATTTCTGTGTCAATTTGCATTTTTTTCCTTTGATGAGAAACTTTTGGTGTTTTCCAAATGAAGCTTTTTGCTCCTAAGCAATTAAGGAGAAGTTTTCAGCTACACCTAACCTTTCATTACAAGTGAATTTGAGTGCCAGTGAAATTGCAGCAAAATTTAACAAACGATGACATTTCCCAGGCCACCTACATTGAATACTTTTCCTGTAAGAGGGAGTGGAAGGGGCTCAGAAATGTCCTTTTCGCTAACCCTGATATACTCTTACTCATGATTAAATAGGAATGGAGGGCGAGGAGGAGTAAAGGCACAGCAATACATCATTCATTCTTCCAGGCCAACAGTCAGCAAGCTTGTATCCAGCACCAGCCATATTCCTGAACCAGGGCTGAGTGGTAGAAAGCTGAACTGAGAAAAGCAGTCCTTGTCCTCACAAATTAGTGTCATTTTGAAGCTTTCTTAATGAGCCTAGCTTCTCTCCTTCTGCTCCCCAAGATAACTGTATTAATAGACCTCTTGGTTTCAAGAAACAAAAGCTAAGTTGATTTGGATTAAGTGAAAAAGGAAATTTCTTATAAGGCATCTGGACAGTTCATGGAATTTAAAGGAGGTGCTTCGGGGCCTCTGGAAGGATAAGGAGTGGGGTCGCACAAGCCGTGGGAGTCCACCAGCACCTTGCTGCTCTCTCGCCTCTGTTTCTCTCTGTACAGAAGCAACATTCTTTTCTTTCCTGAAAACTACTTTTCTCTATTGCTTAGTCTACAAGGCAGGAAACACTGTCACCCTCCTCAAGTTTATATCTCTTCCGTTCAAAAGGACACTTGATTTAGGAATCATTTTGATCTGCAAATTTTCAGGAAATGTAATCTGATTGGCCTAGCCTGGGCAGATGCCCATCTAGAGAGCAGTTGGCTGTAGCCAAGGGGACAAGGACATTTTGTACACTCATGGGTCCTGGAGTCACTTCCATCAATTTGTGGATTAAGAGTGGGAGTTTGGAGACACTTTCCACCACCCCAGTAAGTGTCCAAAATAACATTTAACCTTTTTTTTTTTTTTTTTTTTTTTTTAACAAAGAAAGGAATAATCATTGTTAAAAGTTTGGAAAATAGGTCAAATAGGCCAGGTGTAGTGGCTCATGCTTGCAATCCTAGCACTTTGGGAAACCAAGGCAGGACGATTGTTTGAGGCCAGGAGTTCAAGACCAGCCTGAGCAAGAGCAAGATCCCGTCTCTACAAAAAATAGAAAAATTAGCCACGTGTGGTGGCGCATACCTGTACTACCAGCAACTTGGGAGGCTAAGGCAGGCGGATGGCTCAAGCCTAGGAGTTTGAGGTTGCAGTGAGCTATGATGGTGTCACTGCATGCTAGCTTGGGTGACAGAATGAGATTGTCTCAAAAACAAACAAATAAACAACAAAACAAAAAAGTCTGGAAAATAAAAACAGAGGAAAATTTAAATATCTGTAACATTCACAACACCTAAAAAGTCACAGTTAATATTTGCATAGGCACTTCATTCTTTTGCCTGTGTAAACTAATCTCTCTATATATCCTTAAATCTGATATTAAACATATACTTTTTTATTCCTTTCAAAAGTTATATTTTGTACATTTCCTCATGTAAGTATGTATTTCTTAAGAACAATTTTAAGCAACTGCAAGGTATTCCATTGCATAATAATTTCTTTAACCAATTATGATTTTCTCATTTCTGATTTTTTACTATTGAAAACAATGAGAAAATATGATAGTAAATACCCTTATAAATGAATTTTGATGTACTTTGGTAGTTATTAATTTTAGTCATTAAAAAGAGGACAAAACCATAAGGTCTTGGGATGTCTGTAGTCTCAGAGCTTAATTGAACTTAACCATCACTCACAAGCAGCATTCCTAATATAGACAAGAGGAACAATCACCATCTACCCAACCACCTCCTCTTTTCATCCTCCATTTGCTGCCTGTCACTGGGAAACTCTTGCTCATTTTTTTACAGCCCTCCCACCCACCTTTCCCCTGAGCCCCTCAAACATACTCCTACCTGTACACTTCCGTCACACCTGCACGGGGCACCATCTTTCCTGTAACAATTACAACCATGTGTTGCAATTGTTTATGTGAACTTGTGAGTTACTGGAAGGCAAGGGCTAAGTATTCTCATCCTTTATATATCCAGTATCTAGTATGGTGCTTGGTATACAGTATAGTATATGATCAATACATCAGTGAATCACTTAATCAATGAATGAATAGTAAATAACTTGATTGGTCAATTGCCCAACTTCCCACTAAATACAAGAATTTTTCTTTAGGTTTTTCTTGAATACCTCCAATGTTCTAGCCTGTGGAGAAAGTGATAGAGTCCATTCATAATACATTCATTCAGTTATCCAATAAACATCCATCCATTGTCTATTCTATTCCAGGCACTTTGACATTTGCCGGGGACTCATATTTCTTCAGTGATTCTCACACAACACAACTAGATTTCTGGGGGTGCAGGGGCCTTAATACTGACTCTGGATTCTGTATCAGTCAGGGTTCTCCAGAGAAACAGAACTAATAGGATATCTTTCTATGTATATATATGGAAGCCAACAAGTCCCAAAATCTGCTGGGGGATTTGGAAAGCTGGAGACCCAGAAGAGCCAATGGTTTAGTTCCAGTCTGAGTCCAAAGACCTGAGAACTAAGAGAACTGATGGTATAGTTCCAGTCCAAAGGCCAGAATGCTCAAGACCCAGAAACAGCCGATAATTTAATTCAAGTCTGAAGGCAGGAAAAAAGCCAGCATCCCTGTTTGAAGGCTGTCAGGTAGGAAGAATTCTCTCTTACTTAGAGGAGAACCAGTGTTTTTGTTCTATTCAGTCTTTCCACTGATTGGGTGAGGCCTACCCACATTATGGAGGGCAATCTGCTTTACTTAGTCTCCTGATTTAAATGTTAATCTCATCCTCACACAGACACACCCAGAATAATGTTTGACCAAATATCTGGGCACACTGTGGCCCAGTCAAGTGGACACATAAAATTAATCACCACAGCCTTCAAACATGTTTTTTCCTTCCATACAATGTTTATTATTAAGACATTTCATATATAGATCTAAATTTTGTTTTTCTTTAAAAAGTTGGCAATCTATATGACAATAATAAGTTAAAGTTGGCTGTCTTGTATAGATGGGGATATTTATTAGCCTCTCCAAGTTGTTAGACTTATTAATTTGCTTATTCAATAAATACCTATTGAATGTCTGTCTTGTGCCTATAAGGCCCTGGGCATTTGATGCTATGGCCTCTGCGTTAGACTAATCCAGCTGAGTAGCTAGAAAGAGTTGGGACAAAATGAATAGAGTGTATGGTAGAAACAGCTGCCTGGGGACTGAGTTTTTAAATGAAAACCAAGAAATGAGGATTTGAGTTCCAGCTCTACCATTATCTAGCTTTGTGAGTAAGACCTTTATGAATGTCAATTTTCTTTTTGTACAACAACTTTGGAGAGAATCCCCAAATCCTTCTAGCTCTAACATTTAATTATGAAATTATCGTTTCCCAAGTCAGGGAAGGTAAATAGTATCCACAACTGGGATGATGAAAAAGTTTTTGAAATAGTGCTGATAGTTGTACATTACAGATGCCCTTAATCCCATTGAATTGTACACTTAAAATGGTTAAAATAGCAAATTTGATGCTATATATATATTTTACCATAATAAAATTAAAAAATAAAAAAGACAATTACCCACATAGATTCAGATCCTGTCTTCCAACATCGAGGATCAGTTATTTAATCCATGAATGGATGAGGTCTCTGGGACGGTGAGGAATGGAGAGAAAGGTCCTTGGTTTGGCTTAGGCCCCAGGTGAGGATGGCTCTGGTGCAAAGGTACTCTGGCCTGCCCCGCTCCCTCTCCCTTTCTGCCTGGATGCTATTTCACTGTCTGTCCCAGACTCCCTCATGTCAGGGACTGGTTGTGTCTCCAGGCTGTTCACGCCACCCATCTCTAACCCAAAGGAGGAAACTACCAATTTCTAACTACTCCATCAATCTGGATCAGGTTGTAAAAATATTTTTTTTTCTCTCTTTGCCTTTTCTTCTGAGAAAGATTGGAGTCCTTAAAACTGAAACTAAGGAATGTTTGCAAAACGCAAATACAGTCTGAATTTCAGTTTGCTTCATATTATTACTGCTGCAACTGCTGGGACTACTAAGTAACATTTATTGATTGCTATTTAATGCCAGGCAATGTTCATAACTGATGGATTCATTTAATCCTCAGAACACCCCCTCCAAGTATTTTATGTTTTAAACCTTATGATTAATTTGGTTGAAAGTTTCTTATCTCCTGTTAGGAATTCCAGTCATCGGCATGGGAGGAAGGGTATCCACCCTGCCGCTCTCCCCAACACCAGCCTAAGTCCTGTCTTTGCTGAAATTCCACATTTGCACCCCAGTTACTATAAGATATGAAAAGAGGACTTAATCTGAAAGGCCTTTGCCCTTTGGAGGAGGCCGACAGAGAACAACAGCTCTAAGGTGGCCTCCTTCTTTCTCAAGTGTACATGCCCATTTGCTTTGTTTCTTTGCCCTTTCCAACTTTTCCATAATTAAAGGGCTGAAGGGTATCCCTTTCCTATTCATCCATTCTGCTTCCCATCTCTGTAAACCGATTCCTGACATATGCTGATAAATCAGCACAGTGAATGACTCACAAGTCCTCTCCTGTGTCCCCTCGGTGGGGCTGGCCAGGCAGCACTCACAACTTATTCTCCACAAATAAAACTCCTGCCAATTGCTCACATTTAAACTTAACCTGTTCCTCGCCTCCTCTGAGCATGTTCGCGTGTGGCCGTAGGTGCCTGGCTGTCCTCAGGTGGAGTCTTAGGGGAGAGGTGATCAACAGTAGGATGGCACAGACGGGAATTATAGGATGAGAGTATTTGGTGAAGAACAGATAGTTTAATTTGGGGCAAAATGGATTTTTAAAATGTTGCATCATGGTAGATACAACACTACACAATTAAGTTTATATTTTGAGGTTAAATGTACATACATTGAAATGTATAGATCACAGTTACACCATTTTAGCAAATGGCTTCACCCACATGACTCATATTGTTCTATGACCCCAGGGCTCCTCACCAGTTACTGCACCCTTAGAAGAAACCACAGCTTGGATTGCTTTTCACTATAGATTAGTTTTGCCTATTCTAGAACTTCATCTCGAGGGACTTATTCAGAATGCACTCTTCCATGTCGCCTTCTTTTGCATAGCATAACGTCAGTGAGATTCAGCAATGATGTTCTGTGTATCAGTAGTTCACTCCTTATTGCTGAGTAGTATCTTATTGTTATGCATTTAATTTTAAATTTCGAATTACTTTAATAATACAAACAATATTATCTTACAAAAATTTGAAACATGATCGGTCAGAAGTTTATTTTTATTTTTTTATTTTTATTTTTATTTTTTGAGACAGAGTCTCACTCTCTTGCCTGGGACGAGTGCCATGGCATCAGCCTAGCTCACAGCAACCTCAAACTCCTGGGCTCGAGCAATCCTGCTGTCCCAACCTCCTGAGTAGCTGGGACTACAGGCATGCACCACCATGCCCGGCTAATTTTTTCTATATATATTTTTAGCTGTCCAATTAATTTCTATTTTTTTTTTGGTAGAGATGGGGTCTCGCTCTTGCTCAGGCTGGTCTCGAACTCCTGAGCTCAGGACGATCCGCCCCCTTGGCCTCCCAGAGTGCTAGGATTACAGGTGTGAGCCACCGCGCCTGGCCAGATCTGAAGTTTAATATCCTTTGGCCACTGCTCCTCCATTTTTTACCATCACCTGGAGATAATTACTGGGTCTGTTGGTGCAGATACTTATAATTTTTTTCTTTCTATTCACTCACAAACATGTATATGTTGCTTTAGAAAACATGTAATTTTGTTTATTGTGGTTTTTTTAGATTATTATTTCAAAAGATTTAGGGGGTATCAGTGTTTTCCATTACATGAATGAATTGTATAATGCTGAAGTCAAGTGTGGTTTTTTTAGACAGCAGGTACCACAATATATGTATTTGTGTTACTGAAAATTTGGTACTTGCACCCAAGCCTGAATTAGTGAGAATGAAGGAAGACACGTGGTTTGAGGAAAAGGAAAGAGAAGTTTATTAATTTGCTGGCAAATGAGGAGGATGATGGACTAGCATCTCAAAAGACCACTATCCTGCCTTTTAGCAGAAAAACAGGGCCTTTTAAAGGGAGCGGTTTGGCAGTTGGGCTCAGGTCTATGTGACGGATGTCACAGGTCATATCTTCAGGATATTGTTGTTTAACTATAATTGGTGGTTTCGGGGCCAACCTTATCTTTGGTGATGATGATCTAGTGACTCTTGTCTGGACAATTCTGTTGAGCCATCTCCTATAGTTCAGAAATAGATAATAGAAAACAAATAGCGAAGAACATTTTTCTGCCCCTTTGATTACTGGCCTCTGGTTTTACATGCAGGTTTTAAAACCCCAAAAGGGTGGGGGGTTTTAAAGAGACAACTTGTAAAACATTTCATTGCCCTTTTTC